>BGPR01005499.1:35614-67465 GCA_013235015.1 Araneus ventricosus | reverse complement strand
TGAACGAGAAAAATAAATTTTGCTTTTTTCCATTTTCTTCTTATATACAAATTGTTAGCTTCTCATTTAGTTCATATCAGTTGTGGGTAATAATAGTTTAACTGTTTATCTAACAAATTAAGATTTTTTTCCTCGAAATTGGCCATTTTCAATTTTTTCAAAATTTAGGTGTTTTTCCAAGTTTTGGGGCAATATCTCTTCCAGTATTGTGTTAATAGCAATAGGTGTGAATTTATTTAAGGGAAATGCTTTATTTTTAAATATCATTAAATTATCTTATGGAATCATCAAAATTTTAAATTAAAGAACAGTATCAAATCGTGCATTTAATCAATTTTCTTTCTTTCAGAGTGATTTTTTAAGCGGTATTGGAGGACACTCAGCTAGCATCTCTCAACTAATTTGTCGTTTGAAGGCAACTAAGAGTGTGAATTTGGTATGTTCAATTCAATCTCATAAACAAGTTGATTTTGTGTGTGTGTGGCTAATATGATACTTTAAAAAATATGAGATGATATTGCTGGAGAATGTTCTGTATTATAATAAAGTGTTATTGCTTGTTATCCATCAAAAATTTTGGCTTTTGATGATGGGCATACCTTACAAATCTTTGGAGTTTGATAGTGGATTTGATATTGAACTCTTGAGCAAAATCTTTTATCTCCAACATTTCATTTTTCTATCAGAAAAAGGAACCTATTAATGAACAGTTGAAATGACAGTCCAAACCGAGGGATTTAATGTGAACAAATGAATTTGTTTTGAAAATAATTCTAACTTTCAATAGAAACAGTAAGTGAAAATAATCTGTCACTATTGTATGATAGTTTATTTATAATTTTCATAAACTAAAAAGAAAGTTTTATATACTTTATTGATAAACTATGAAGCACTTTGTCTAAAATAACCCAGTCTCAAATATTTTCTAGCTTATTACAAGTATTTCATTCATGTTCTTTTTTTTTATGGGTAAAGGCAGGGACATTTCAATAGAATACAGAAAAAAAATTACTTTAAATTTTAAGGGTTTGGAACTTGATATAAAGAGATAGGATTTTGAATTTTGTGTTATTATTTTTAATTTTCATATTTGGTTCGATGATTCCTTTTGGAAACTCCTGGGAAGGAAAAGCTAATTCCTCTCTCCTTCCCCTCTTAAGAAACTTATGAAGCCAGAGACCAGATCTCCACATTTCAAAATAATTTGGTTAATTATCTTTTGAGCGTTTCATTGGTTCCAAAGAACTTTCATTCAGAAACTTGCCTCGAATTTATAAATTTGTTGAGTGATTTATCTCTTCAAATCAATGTATGATTTATATATAATTGATGTAAATTAATAATGGTACATTGATTTCTTTTTTCATTAGGTGCCGTGAGAAATAATCTTTTCGGCAGCAACAGAAGTGGAAGTCCAAGAAGTTACTGAAAAAACATAAATAAAAGTGTGAAATGATCATATGTAAATGTGTAAAATAAAACTAAAGTTTACTTTTTGTTTGTTTTTACTTTACTGAAAATTAACATTTTTTACTAGCAAAAAAGATTTAAAAGCAATTGTGTCAACCATAATATTATAGATTATTTACAATTTTTATCGGGAGTTAAAAAAGCTTATCAAATTTTAAAATTTATTGTTCATGGAGCTTTGCAGCTTATAACTGTAACACGTTAAACCAAAAAATATATATATATGCCCAATATTCCATCTAAGTGAAAGAAAATTCGGACAATTTTGATTGAAGAGTCATTAAAAATTGTCTGCATCACAGAAACTTTATTTTAATAATTTTATGAACTATAACAAAAATGTTTTTCTTTCCGAAAATGTAACGAACAATCAACTTTTAATTATATTTTGTGAATCATCAATGGAGTGTTCATAATAAACATGTCAAATAAATCGGCTGTATAATTTTGGAAAGTTTTGTCACACTAACTTTGAATTTAAAGTAACACAACTTCCCTAATATAATTATAATTTGTTAAATAGCTGGAAAAGTGAACTATGCAAACGCATCATGCATTATTTTTTAAGGAGGGGCCCAAGTTGTTAACACCGCCACTGGTTCTTTGGCATCTCATAACATATTAATAAGGTAAGTGCTCCATTAGTGGGTCACTTGAATTTTTGAGTTGTAAAACAAGAAATTCCAACATTGCAATGAAATAAGAGATCTGCCTCTGGTAGGCTGAAACACTTATCAACTAAATACCAAAGGCACAGCCTTTATTTCCTGTTTAGTTTGGAGCTAGAAAGTTTGTTGCTGAGGTTGGTTTCTGAGAGAAGCATTTTTAGTTTATTCTTAGTGATTTCCTTAAGAGGCAATTCTTCAACTATTTTTTAGCATACATTCTGTTTGTTTTTAGAATGAATTGTTATTGATATTATTTGATTATATAATGAATGTATTATAAACTATCTTTAAATTAAATAATATTGATCATTTATGGATAGTGAAGGGTGGCCCACTTTTGGATCAATGTTTTACTAAATGCTCCAGTAGGGGGAGCCAGTACTGGAGCACATGCTTTCTCTCGAATAGACTGTTTTGTGATGTTTAATAAGAAGGTTATATCTTGTAAAGTCTTTTTATTTAATTAGATTTGCTTTATTTTTATCAGAACCAGTACTGGGCCCACTTTTGGTACACTAATGGAACATTCTAACCAATTACTTAAATAATAAATATTTTATAGTACTGTTGAGGAAAAGACTGATATTCAAGAATTAGTTGGGCGCTGTAACGAGGCAGACAATAATAACTATCGTATTGCTTGACCATTGGAAAAATATTCCATCACAATTTAAAAGGGCTCTTTTCTGGCCGCAGAGGCAAGATGATAAAAGAAAAAAAAGATTTATTCAACATAAAATATCACGATTTAATATCCATAATGCCCCAAACAGAACTTAAAATGAAAGATCGAGAATTAGAATAAACTTTTAATAAAAAATTGGCTGTTAGAGAAAAAATGTAAATCTCATGTGACTAGAATCTATAAATAAAAGATTTCACCTATATCAAGCCATTTTTATTGTATTTTTATAGTGTATAGTGTATTGTTATTATTACTATATATAATAATTTTATTCTTTTTTATTTGGCATAATTGACAAATCTGGGTGGCCCACTTTTGGTATGCCCACTACTGGTACATCAAAAGTTTGCTATGCCCACTTCTGGTGCATAGGAGTGATCTAAGTTTTTAATTTTTAAAAAATTATATTACAATTATTTTGATATTTCAGGTGATTATTATTTTAGATAAAAGTTTGAACAACCATAAAAAAATATAGATTAGCGAAACTTCTCAAAAGTTTAGATAATAATTGAGGAAATACCCTTAAGTGGCCCACTATTGGAGCATTTACCTTAATTGGGTATTTTTTGATATCCATGTGCTTATTGCCAAAATCTTTCCAACCTAAAATCTATTGGCTATCTTTTTTATTAAAAAAAACATCCAACCATTTATTTGAACAACCAATTTTTCATCGTACACACATCCAAATCTGTTTGTATATTCATCTGAAAGTTATCGGAAATTCATCGCCATGAAACCGCACTGCTCGGTTTTCTATCGTATCGGCTAGCAAAACTCATCCGATATCGATGATCGGCTGATCTATGGCCGATGAGACATTTCGGAGCAATTCCCGATGAGAATTCATCCCTATCCGATAAGAATCCGTTCATCGGCCGATCATTGTGTGATCGGGTTTCGATGAAAGGCCTTTCAATGGCCGATGACATTTTGCTACTAGGGTACCACAGACTAAACCGGGAAATCGATCAATCCGTTCTGTAATTTATTATTATGTTTATTTAATTATAATAACAATAACGAGCATCTCTCACCTGGTTTCTGTGGTGAGCAAAATTCTTGATACTCCACTCCTTTTAGGGTTCATCAGTTTCCAGAAAAATTCAGCAAAGTACTTACAAAAATTATAAAGACACAAACTATGGCGTGCACAAAAAAGTTAATGGAATTGCCAAACTGTCGTTCCAAAACCATTTAAGGATGTATAGAAGTTCACACTTTCAACTTTCGATAGCCGTTCTCATCCGTTCGCCTTTCGAGTTCGATGCTGCTCCCGGCGCCTTTTCTTGTTCTCTTTTCGGTTTTTCATTTCTTCTGTGGTGCCGCCAATAGACAGCAGAAAGACGCACAAGTGGCCTAGTGGGTTATGACGTCGCATCGGATCAATTGGACAGTACGCTGCGGTAGTTCTGCCTGTATTGTTCGTTTCAGAAATCCGCGCCTGTCACTTTTGGACGATTTCACTCCGCAGAGGGGTGATTCGGAAAATGTTTGATATTATAATTACTAATTTTTTTTCGCGATAACGACATTTTAACTGCAGAAAACAGTACAGAGTACGTTAATCCAAAACAATATTAAAAAATTGCAACGTGAAAATCAATATTATATAGCAAGGGAAATATAAAAACGAATCCGAAAATAATAATCGAAGTCATTCAATTGGAGTTTATGACGTCACCTGCGCTCTGCCCCATCAGCCAATGAAATTGCCAGCAACGTTACGCAGAAGTGTCGCGGGAGGAAACTCGCTAGAGAAAAATATCTTTCAACTGACCAGGAAAAAATTAATTTAATATAAACTTCCCACTGAAGGGGGCACCTCAAATATGGAGATGAGAACCTGCCGTATAAGCAAGCAGAGTCTCGCTTTCCGGTGGGATAGAGTAATGGTGGGGGTTGAATGCCCCCCCCCCCCCACCGTACCTCTGTCTGAGGGGTCGTCGCACGAGCCGCTCGTAATATGCGAGGCCCTCAGTGCCCGATTAATTGTAGCTGCGCACAGTGAAGTATTTGCTGCAAAATCCTGGCCAAAAATACTGTCCATCCTTTTACAAGTTAAAATAATTGATGTTGACTTTTGATTTATATTATATTACTAAATACACTTAAATAAACTCATAAACACAGAAAATAATGTTTTTTTTAATAAATATAAAATACAAAGTTTGCTTAACTCTTTACTGCTTATAAGAGGAAAGTAAATGTTGATAGATTAGTTTTACTCACATGTAATTTTTAATTAAATACGGTTAATGTTATATTATCTATAAAATTTAAGTTATTGATATAAATATAAATTACATAATGCATATTTACATTTAGAGTTTGCCAAAATTGTGGCATTACAATATTGATATACATGGTTTCCAGTTCCTAGGATAGAATAACGATTTTAATCTGGTTTCTTAGAGCTCTCTTCTTCATTTTCATCATTCTCATTTTGTTTTTTATTAGAAGAAGATGTAGGGTTTCGCTACTACAGAGTATCTCACTTGGTCTTTGTCAAGCCCAGATCATAAATGAGACACTGCTTAAAAGAAACGTATTCAGAACATCTATGTTGTAAACTTCTCTATTGAACTTTCTGGTGTAGTTCGAACGGTACAGCCTAAAGTATTTGTTTCTGGCCTTCGTAAGCTTCTTCCGACAGCTGGCTAGTATGTATTTCTCCACTTTTTGAATTACAGTGACTCTAATTATTAAAACTTTGTACATTTTGGATTCATAGGGTGCAATTATAAAGATATTGTGTGGGTATCATCATTGTGATACCCACTTATTGTAGCTACTAATATCACTATCAACCTTTTAATCAATTCTACATATACTACAGTGATTCGTGAAGCATTCTAAGACGAATTCTAGATCTGAAAAAAAGCGTCTAGCTATATTCCCATCATTTCATTTTCGAAAACATTACTTCGGATTGTCAAGAAGCAGTCCCAGTTCCCCTTTGAATTTTCCTTGGATGTTCTTTTTAATGCTTCCTACAATTATTTTCTCTTCTTCATTCTCGCCTGTCACTTATGCATTGACATTCTGTATGATAAGTGAAGTTCTGACTCAAAGAATTGTATGCGTGTATGTAAACTTGACAGAAAAAATTTCGAAGTAACTTGGTTTTCTGGAAATCTCCCATGTAATTTATTAAAGTCTTATGATGAAAGTGCACGGATGTAGCACTAATTGCAGATGTTGTCCCTGTTGCAGTATTGCAGACTCTTCCATCGCCCATTGTTAGTAGCACAGAGTATTTAATCTTTCACGCTCTACTTTCAGTTGGTACTTCTGTAATGTACTGAATTTCTTCGTTTATAATATCTGATAATTCATGTTTCAAGTGCACGCAGATTGGTCTAGTAATTTAGCAGTACGGTAATCATAAACGGAAACCCCGACCAGGTTAGGCATGCGAAGCGCACTGCAGGACTGGCTCCGCGACAATTAACACTGGCACTCCCGACTCCCCTGGACGAACTCCCCTGTCATACGCCGACACATGCTCCGACTTCCCCATTACAGGGTTACAACCCGTCAACATCGGAGATGTACCCTAAGAAGTAATAAACGCACTTTATGTCAAAAAATGTCATAATAAAATCATGAAAATAAAAAAAGAGTATTTTATAAAAAAAAAATTACATAAAAAATGGCGCAAATATGCGCAAGATTTTATCTTTGAAATTGGTCCCTAGTATCATAACTATTATGTCTATACTTTAAAGTAAGCCCGGCACACCTTTAAAAGGCTTTCACAATGTATAAATTAGAGCTAAAAAGGCACGGAAAGAAGATGTTCCCCCTACCTTCGTTCAGAGCTAGCGTCCTTTTAAATACAAGATGTCGATTAAAATGGGTGGGGGAAAACCCAGTGTTGGGACAAATGGATGGAATGGAGTACAGATGAATTACCCGCTTTAAAAATAAATCCTGCTTACTTTCACTGTATTTAATTAATTTAATTATTCGAAAAAAATGCTTAAAAATGAACCAAAATTTCATTAACAAAACATCCGACTATATCATACTTGTTACTTTATTTGTAACTAGCATAATCTAAAAGTAAAGTCACAATATTAGACTACATAAATAAATTCAATTTAATAGATTATTTGCATTTTACGGATCTTCATAGACAAACCAAACTAAATTGTGGTGGAAATAAGAGGGCAAAAATCCAGAAACGAAGAAAGAGATCATCTACAGCAGTGGTCCCCAACCCCCGGGCCGGTACCGGTCCATGGATGAAATGGCACCGGACCGCTCAAGGAACATTAAATTATTTCCATCTTTATAAGCTTTTATTCAACTCGTTTGTCTTCCTTCAAATCCTGTGATCGATTTCTTACCCCCAGATGGAACCGTCTCGTTGCAAAGAAAGTAGCTGAGGGTTCTCATTGACTTAGCGTTAGTGAGTTAAAATGTTAAATCACTTTATATTCAATTTTTGGTGTAACTGTATTGTATTTTGAATATGTTTAAATATTTGCTTATTAAAAAATATCATCTCCCCAATTATTAAAAAAAATTTTAATGTTCAAATACAATTAAATTAAAATTATTAAATCAAAACAATCTAAAATATAAACAATCAACGTCCCCACCCCTCAGCGGGCCGCGATAAAATTATCAAACGTTGACCGGCCCACGGCGATAAAAAGGTTGGGGAGCACTGATCTACAGCAGCGACTCCCAACCCACGAGCCGCAGCCCACTTGTGGGCCTCGGAAGACTGGAAGTCTGGGAGCTCCGAGAATCCTCACTTGTTTTTTGCTTTATAAACAATATATTTAAATCCTTTTATAGTAAGCTTTACTAATTACTGATATATGAGTGCATATAACTTATATAGATACATATGAATTTATTATATGTGTTTGTATTTTTTCTACTTGTATATTTAGCTAGTGGGCCTCAAAATCTTTTTTACACAACAGGTGGTCGGCGCAACCAAAAAGGTTGGGAACCGCTGAATAATACAGAATGAGAAAAGCAAATTAATAACAGAAGAACACTTAATCTGATCCCTTTAAATTGCGAAATCCTACAGTTTACGCAACATAACGTAACTAATGTCCGAATTACAGTCACGTTCTTCGTTTAGATTCCCCTCCAAACGGTTCGCACCGAAGCGTTATTATGTAACAAATTCCGCAATGCGATCTTTCTTCCTGTTGATGCAATCACTGGAGTAATAAATAGCAGAAGAAATAGCCTCACCTTTCTCTACCCTCTCAGGCTTCTGGGTAACTCCAGTGGGCGACCAGCACAGGCACAGGAGCACCAAGGCCACGAGAGGCGGCAAGGGGCCTCGCCCCATCACCGCCCCTCCCTGCAAAAGACAAAAGAACATATAAGAATTTCCATCTACAGGTAGCACGTGCCACAATTAACTTCACATTACATAATGTCTCGTATATTGTTTAGCAACGGATTCGGAAACCCTCCGCGCTTTTGCGCATGCGCTGGGCGGAGTTATTTTCATCAAAATAGGGAGAAGTGGAGAATGGAAGGGTGATGTTTACATTTTACTGAGCGTGATCTGACAGAGAATTCCGGAAATGAGCTCATATGATTCACCCCTTTCCGATGTAAAATCGTCGAAAATCCGTTGCTGAACAGTATATTAAAAATCGTGAAAGTAAGCGGAAGTGGATATTTCTAGAGAAATTAAAAAAAAAAAAAAAGACGACACGTGATTATAGAGAAAGAATGAGTTTTTAAAAACATATTTTATTAGGTACTAAAAAAGTAAAAATTATTTTCATTTTAAATATTTTCTACTTTTAGTTTTTAATTTAAAATTTATTACTATAAATATAATGGAATCTTGGAATTAATTCTTTTCTGACATTCACCACTAAGTGGCACCGCGCGAATGAAAAAAAATTTAAACCAATTAATTGATTGACTGATAATTAAGATTTAAAAATATGAAAATAGTATATTGGCACACAAGTGTACAAAATTTCACAATAAGCACATCGAGAGCGCCGTTCCAAAATAAGCCTCGTGTTGCTTCGAAACGGGACGTTAATACAACTATAACTCAATTACCTCACACTTTTACCTTAAATGGTATCAATCCCTTAACAACACTGATCAGATCAGAAAAGTATCTTGGATAATTTTTCGCGTTGCTTCGAAACGAGACGTTAATACAACACTGTAAAAAATATCCGTTTTTTTCCCGGACTTTTTCCGTATATTTGACGGTTTAAAGCTGTTTTGTTGACAAAACGGTTTTTCACCGTTTTCCGCTCCAGCCATAAACGGTTTAAAACCGTCAGTTCAAATTCTATTTTTCGTCATACGATATTGCTTTCCGTACAATAACTTTCCCTTTTCTTAAATGTAATTTTATTGCATTCATTTCATGTTTTTAATAGGGTTCTATCTCCGCTATTGTTTACACATGTTGCAGTAACCTGTTGTCACTCATGAAAGCTAACCTTAAAACACATGTTCTGGCAATAGTTGATTTTTACACCACTAGGTGGCGCCACTAGAGGTATAGTGACTTTAAAACTCAAATAGATTATTTTTACGTCACTTTATGAAGTCTCCGGTGGTCTAGTGGTTAGAGCGACTGCCTTTTATTTCTATGAACGCGGTTTCGATCCCCGGCCCGAAGGAGAAGTTTTGTCACCATCTTGCATCGAAATCGTTCAAGTAAGTTCAATTAAAAATTATATTAATTAAACTAATTGAAATTAATAATTAAGCCTTGATTAATTAATATTCCTAATTGATAATACACATCAGCACATTTCAACTCATCTCGAACAGAAGGAGTAAAACAACTCAACTCAGTCAATGGCGTCACTTAGTTCGATGACTTAATTTTTACGGAGAAAACTTGATTTCATACGGTAAAAAACCGTTGTGACTACGGATTTACTTCGTAACTTTTACGGTTTTGCACAACCAACCCAGCTGCCAGTTTAAAACCGTAAATTTTACGGGATTTTTTTTACAGTGAACTATAACTCAATTACCTCACACTTTTAACTTAAATGGTATCAATCCCTTAACAACACTGATCAGATCAGAAAAGTATCTTGGATAATTTTTCGCGTTGCTTCGAAACGGGACGTTAATACAACTATAACTCAATTACCTCACATTTTTACCTTAAATGGTATCAATCCCTTAACAACACTGGTCAGATCAGAAAACTATCTTGGATAATTTTTTGTTTCAGGCGTTCCTTAGAAAAGGCCGTGCGAATGATATCCATCTTAATATAATAGCCCAGATGTCTCTCACTGATCCGGTAACGCTCTGACGTCACCAACAATAAAATTCGCGCCATAGCACTGAGAGACGTTAAACAGCATTATTTCATTGTTAGAGCACCTAACTTTTAGTCATTTTAAAAAGTAATTGTCGTTCTAATTTCAAATTTAATAGCTCTAAAATAGTGAAATAAAATTTGTTATCGATTGATATAAAATTTGTCTCGCTATGATCAATAGTTCCCGAGAAATTTTAAATTATATTAATCATATATTTCAAATTAATTTCCGTGTTTTAATAGAAAGTAGTAAATCTCGTCAGTGGTATATCATGCGCGTGATATAGCTTCGACGCCACGGTGCATCTGATTATTCACTGCAATCGTGATGATATAATTTAATAATATTTTTTTGGCAACGTTAAAATTTGCACAAAGATATCTGAAGTACAAGAAAAATTGTTAAACAACGAAAAATACTTCACACGGAATGTTGTTTACCAAGAGGTTTTTTGAATAAAGAAATACGTAAATAAAAAATATTTCCTGTCATAAAACACATGTTTATTTTATTTGTTTTCAATCAATGTTAACATTTCTCTCGCATATACGTGATATTTTAATTTTTTTAACTTTCTTAAATCACTTTTAACGACACCTCATTTTAATTACTTCTGCTTCCATCGTAATAAGCGCACTACAACTTTCTTTTCGAGTCACGAGACTTTTTCGGGGAAATTCCCTTCTCTGGGTACTTTCTGCGCATTCCTATCTGCCCTTTTTCATTCAAGCATGTAAGCTGATAACAACAACGCGCCGCTCAGGCGTAACCTTTTGAATACTGGTAATGGAGCTACGTAAAAACTGAATCCTTTACCTATGAAGAAATAACCTAATATCCTCAATGACTGAATAAAAGAAGATTAAGCCAAATATTGTCTCTTCCTGATCAAAATGGACTACACTTCACCTTCATTAAAGCATGATCTTATACACTGTAAAAAATATCCGTTTTTTTCCCGGACTTTTTCCGTATATTTGACGTTTTAAAGCTGTTTTGTTAACAAAACGGTTTTTCACCGTTTTCCGCTCCAGCCATAAACAGTTTAAAACCGTCAGTTCAAATTCTATTTTTCGTCATACGGTATTGCTTTCCGTACAATAACTTTCCCTTTTCTTATATGTAATTTTATTGCATTCATTTCATGTTTTTAATAGGGTTCCATCTCCGCTGTTGTTTACACATGTTGCAGTGACCTGTTGTCACTCATAAAAGCTAACCTTAAAACACGTGTTCTGCCAATAGTTGATTTTTACACCACTAAGTGGCGCCACTAGAGCTATAGTGACTTTAAAACTCAAATAGATTATTTTTACTTCATTTTATGAAGTCTCCGGTGGTCTAGTGGCTAGAGCGACTCCCTTTTATTTCTAAGAACGCGGTTTCGATCCCCGGCTCAGAGGAGTTAGAAGTTTTGTCACCATCTTGCATCGAAATCGTCCAAGTAAGTTCAATTAAAAATTATATTAATTAAACTAATTGAAATTAATAATTAAGCCTTGATTAATTAATACTCCTAATTGATAATACACATCAGCACATTTCAACTCAACTCGAACAGAAGGAGAAAAACAACTCAACTCAGTCGATGACGTCACTTACTTCGATGACTTAATTTTTACGGAGAAAACTTGATTTCATACGGTAAAAAACCGTTGTGACTACGGATTTACTTAATAACTTTTATGGGAAAAACTTGTTCCTGTATGGTAAAAAACCGTTGTGCCTACGGATTTACTTCGTAACTTTTACGGTTTTGCACAACCAACCCAGCTGCCAGTTTAAAACCGTAAATTTTACGGGATTTTTTTTACAGTGTATATATATTTAAACACGTCAAATTTGACGGGAGATCTCTCGAATAAAGAGGCAATTTGTACCCGTCATACCATGACGGGTGATTTTCCAGTTACAGAACAAAAGGGAAAACAGAACATCAATAGAAAAGAAAGCACATGCATATGCAGCTCAAAATTTGTCTGCGTGCGCTAAAAGTAGACGAAAAAAACAATAATAAAAAAAACTCCGATAAATAAATAAAATATTTTATATGATAATGTATTTGCAATCAAAAATGCCTGAAAGTTATTTCTGCATAAAAAATTAGCACTTTTTAAATTGCACGATAGAAACTTTCTTTTTAATTCATTTTAGTATAACTTAATAAATTATTTTAACTTTTAACAGATTAATAAAACCATAAAAATTCGAGTCGCAGAAAGGGTTTCCTAAATTTAAAAATTTTAACTTTCCATCTTTCAGCACGCCTTCCTCCTAAAAAGGCGAACAAAATATCTAGACCACAATGCTGCTTTCTTCAGTAAAATCAGAGCTTTTCTATAAACGATAACGTTAAATATTTAATTTGTGAGTTATTCGGAATTAATTTTGAAATTAATTTTCAAAGCATCGATCAACAGTTACTTATTTAAATTAAAATGAAGGTCCAATACCAAAGAACAAAAACGGTTAAGAACGCATGTTTTAATGAGAGATTAAATCGTTTATTTCATTAGTTAAACATTTATTGCAGGAGATTTATTGGAGCACATTTCTTTCAAACACGTAAAATTTACATTGAAGGTTAAATGTTAGCCTACAAAGTATAGCTAATTCTCCTCACTTTTTAAATACAAAAATGGTAAACAATTTTTATTTCATAAAGATATGCACAAGTTATTGTTGGATGTTGGCGAACCACGAGGCCCGAATTTTAAAATTTAATCTAGAAAAATTTTTATTTAATGTTTTGTGTTGTTTTGGGTCATTTTCGGCACGTTTAGGGCTGTAGTATCTTTTCCAATGACAGCTGAAAAACAATCAATACGCCATCAGATAGAACAAACAATTTTCGTTCAAATGAAGTTTGTTTTGAGCTTCAAACGTAATATACTGAATTTTGAGAAATTTTTAAAAAATAGTCAGTTTTGCCATCGAAATTTTATTTTTGTTTTTAAATTTGCTGCATCTGATGTTCTAATAACAGTATTATTTTCAATTTGTTTCAGCTTATAACTGGAACGATTCTGTCGGATTTAAAACAAGAACGGTTAAAATATCTTTTCCCGTTTTTTTTTTAATTAATTTTTTTCCTGGTCAGTTTGAAAGATATTTTCTCTAGTGAGCTTTCTCCCGCGACACTTTTCCGGAACGTTGATGGCAATTTCATTGGCTGACAGTGCAGAGTGCAGGTGACGTCATAACCTTCAATTGATTTCGGCAGTATCTTAACGTGTTTATTTGTCTCGCATATTTTGCTAGCTGTATAATAATGATTTTCATGTTGCAATTTTTTAATATTGTTTTGGATTAACGTACTCTGTACTGTTTTTCTACAGTTAAAATGTCATTATCGCGAAAAAATAAGCGGGAAAATTAATAATGTGTGTCTTTTGTTTTGATTTTATTTTCAAAACTTGTTCCTGTCATTGTGGGCGGTATTTTTTTTCCCACTCTCCTTGTTTTGTTGAAGTCCTGATTCCATAGGCAAAGCCGTGCGCGTACTGCTAGTATTGTATAATTCAAACTTATTTCATAAATAGATCCAAAAACATTCACTCTTATCAGTTAGGTGCCATTCAATGCAAATTTCAAATTATTTTTATGTTAACAGTTCGATAAAAAGGTAATAAATAGAATGAAATAGAAAAAGAAACAATTTATTTGGGAAGTCTTTAGCGTCTATTACATGCTTTTGTTTGATTAATGGAAATCATAAATATTTTTCATCTTTAAACAGGTATTTAAGTGGCTCCTTGAAGATTAAATAAGCCTTTTTCTATACAATAATTTAAAAAAAAAATTACATGAAAGTTACTATCCCCAAATACATAAGTTAAAGTTTATAAAAATGAAAAACACTTTACGGAAGGTTTTAAATTGTACACTGATATTGTTGATAAAATGTTCCAATTTTCAGGAAACTTGAATTTTTAAGTTTGGCATAATTACATAGGTTAATTAACATGCATTCACATAAGTGTATATTTATAACTCTCTAATCTTTCTGCAAAGTAATGTGTTTTGATACATGTTTGTTTGTAGAAACATACACTAAAATATCTTTTAGCAAATTATCATTATGCACGACAAAATTGATCTTAAAATCTGTGCTAAGTATGAAATTAAATCTTTGTTAACATCAAAGGAAACTTTCAAAGGATTATTTTCACTGAAAATATTATTCTACATCAAAAGAGACTGATCGTTACATTTATTTTTAGTAAATATTGCTAAAATAATGGAGAGAAGATTCGGCATTAATTTAATTTCAACGTTGTTCTTGGAACAAAATGCGTGTTTTAATGAAATAAAATAAAACTAGTCTTTAAATTTTCTTCAAATATAGCGACTTCAAAATTTTAGCTTTGATATGGTATTGTATTTTTTATTGTGTAAGTCTTTTTAATAAAAGTAAAAATATTAATACATAAACAAAAAAACTAATTATTTCAAAAACATTTTTATTAACTAAAAGAACAAAAAACACATTTCGGATGAATTTGATTCCCCAACACGTGCACAAGCTTTAATCGAAATGAAAATATATAAATTTAATAAATATTTTGTTCTCTTTTATTAAATATATTTTTGACCTGTTCTGAAAATGATTGCTATAGATATTTTAAAACTGCACAAAGTTTCATTACGTATTTTGAAATTCAATTAGAATTTTGAAATTCAGTTAGAAAGAAGTTAGCTATTCGGTTTAACCCCACTTTTCCCTATATAAAGTAGTCATAGTAGTGATCTTTATAATGAAGAATATTACATTAAATAATATTTCTACGAGATGTTATTACAAGCCTTTGAAAGAGTATGAATTAAAAATATATATTAAATTTTCCTCGGACATTAGTGGCAATTTGCATGTAAATAAACTGCATTAATAAAAAATGCATAGAATATTTTCTTGTTATAGCAATATGACAATGCCAGCTTGTGCTTATCTCTACTAATAATAAAGGAGAATGTTTGTGTGTTGGCGCTCCACTGGACCTACAGCTACGAAATTTGGCACGAACATTCTTTGGAGGGTGGGAATGTGCACCTCAGACCATTTTTTAAAGATTTTAATTAATAAAAAATTAAGCGAAATTTTGGTGGTTTTCCTTAACAACTTCCGAAAATATTACAGCACAAAAATCATTTTTACACCTTCTGAAAGTGCAAAAAATTACCTGACAGATACAGGATTGAAAATACATGATACAAAATTTTCAATGATAACAATTAAATTGCCGTACAATTTTTTTCTCTAACTTTAATAACCTTTTCTTTTGATTTCAGGACCACAAGTAAAATTTCATTCACCTGGCTGGTAGCGATTTATGGAGTAGTCGTGCTCTCATACATCAGGATACACAAATGCAATTTCAAAAACAATTTTTTTCTCACATTGAAGGTGAAAAACTTCAATTTTCGTGCCCATCTATATATATTTTCTCAGATTAGTTTTAGGTCACTCAATAAAATGAGAACTGTTTTCACGCTAATCATTTAGATAAATAAACCATATCATTCAACATACTAAAGAGCATTACTAACATTTAAAAATCGAATTACAATGAAAATATTGATGCTTGTTTCAATTTTCAGCTAGTTTCAATGGCAAATGAAATCAACCAAAGAATTTAGATTTTTTTTTTTTAAAAAACACAATACTACTCAAACTCTGTAAGAGCTGAAAAATTTGTTTAAATAATTCACAATGCTTATCTGGTTTTCTATGCAATTCACATAACATAATTCACTTGAAGAGGAATAACTTGGTTAAAAAATATGTCCTTGTAAAATTCAATGTAAGTTTACAAAATCATGTATGTGTCATTTGTCAAATTTCTAACACAGCAATATATGAAGTCAAGATAGGTTTCTCATATCTTCCCACACTGTTAAATATATAAAATACATCTCAGTAATCTTCAGAGTATTTTAGACAAAAAAAAAAAAAAAATGCAATGACAAGACACGTTCAAAAGAAAAACTACATACACTTGGCTGAAGAGCCTTAGTTCTCCTAAATGAAATAGATAAACCAGTTTTTCAATCGTAGTACCACATCAAATAAATAACTCGCTATATTTCCCGGAAAATTTTCCATTAAAAATGAATTATATAAATAAGACTAAAACGCCCGAGCACTTTATTAGACATAAAAAAAGGTAAGGTACACGCAAAATGAATTTAAAGTAACCATTAAAAAATTTATGCTACTTAACTTACCGATAAGCTAATGCAATTTCACAAGAACTGATTACAGGATAGAAATAAAAATTTTCCATGAAAACATTTCAGCTTTTATGAATCAATTTCTCTCCTTCAACTGCTGCCATTTTCGACTTCATATTAAAAATTCCTAACCCTTTTTTATAATGATTGGCAAAAAATTAAATTTTTAACTGAATTATTTCTGAAGAAATTATTTACAAAAGAGAATAAGATTTTAGTGTTTTTTTAAAAGAATGGAATAAATTGAAATACAAAGATTTTTAGATCGATATTTTCAATAACTAGTATTAATTTAATAATTTTAGGCAGAGAATCTCAAAATTTTAAATAATATTATAAAACCGTTTGGAACAAAACATAATCGTTTGCACATCTCTCCACTAAAGTATTAAATTTCCCATAGAAAATAAAAATAGTAAAAAAATGTGTCGTGTAGCTGCAAAAGTGGCCATCTCCAAATAAGAAATGTTTCGAGAAAAGTGGATTTTCTACTCAAAATAAAATTTAAAAAATAAACTGTATGACATTCGAAGCGTTTAGGTAATTTGTTCTAGTATGCAATTTAAGATGGTGACATATAAGAAGTTTAATGGACTTATAATCTTTCAAAAAACGTATTTTTGAAAAGTGGAGATGGCTACTTTTGCAGTAACACGACACAAATAAATGTTTCATTAAAGTATTACATTTATTTACTCGATAAAAAATATTTCAAGATAAAAATAGAAATTTGTTTATACGGATTTGAATCTAAAAGCGGAAACACGTAGGCGACAAAATTGAATGTATCGCACAATTCGAAAGCCACGAGAAACCATGCGAACTTCACGAAAACAAATCTGATAGTTCTATTTATAAAATACACAATACTGTACTTCATTTTCTGGCAATAACTACGAAGGTAAAAAAAAATACTGGCTAACAAGGAGAGGGCACGACTTGAGAAATTCAGTTCGGGATGAAACTTGGCATATTAGTAGCATACCTTCACCCATTAATCTAATAAAGTGCAATGGCCAGCCAATTCGGAGAAAATGGCCCTCAAACTTTCGGCACAGCTTATATATCAGTAAGTAATCAACAGCAGTTAGCGGCCAAATGGCTCAATTGTCAGCGCGCTTTCTTTCTGTCCGCTTGGTCGTCGGTTCGGAACTTGCTGTATTTTTCTTCATTTTTTCTCCAAAATTATATATTTTAATTAAATATTAATTATTTTTATGCATGAAATAACTATTCATTCATATGATACTTGAATTATAGTTAAAATTTAATTTATAAGCAGTAAAATAATTATAAATACGTTTTTAATGGTGATAAATAATAACTGTAATTAAAATTGAAATCTTAAAATCATTAAAAGTTTTAAATTATTTGGGTTTTTGTATTTACAAATACTTCGCTTTTACTTTATCTTGAAAACAAAAGAGAGCAGATGTTAATACATTGAATACATTTGCGGACGGTCTAATATTTTAATGATCGAATGTAAACAGTAGAGAGCAGCTGTTAATCTATTAAATGCATAGGCAGATGGTATAAAATTTCAATGATTGAAAAGGGAAAGATGTGTAATTGTTTTTACTCACTATCGTATGAAAATCTTCTGTAGTGCTACTTTTATTTCTTTAGAAACTCTGAACAAACGTGATTATTCACCTTGGATTTTGAAGTGTTTTATGTCGTTTTTCGATTCAATTGGCATGATACAGATAGTTGAAATGTTCTATGAATAAATATATTGCTAGTGCATCGGAGGTTGCAGATGGAATCGCACAAGAATCACTTAAAGAACCATTGTTCTTGTGAACAATCGTCATTTATTAATTGTCCAAGATGTCAAAATATTTTTTTTTCAAATGTTTTCATGATAATTATCATTCTGTTTCTTGTATGTAATTAAATGTAGAAATATAGAATTACTAGCACCAAGCGAAAGATAAATTTAAAATTAATTAATAAATGTAGAATGAATTTCTAAAGTTTATGAATTATAAAGTCTAAACAAAAATGTTTCATGATGAGCATCATTATAATTACCATTTATCACCATTAAAGATGCGTTTATAATTACTTTACTGCTTATAAATTAATTTTTAACTATAATTCAAGTATCATATGAATGAACAGTTATTTTATGCATAAAAATAATTAAATTTTTAATTAAAAAATTTCTTTAATTTTTCATTTAATTTAAAATAATTTTGGAAAAAATAAAAATGAATAAAACACAGCAAGGTCCGAATCGACGACCAAGCGAACAGAAGGAAAGCGTGCTGACACCCGAGTCATTTGGCCGCTATCTGCTGGAGATTTCGTACTAGTACATAAGCTGAGCCCAAAGTTTGAGGGCCATTTTCTCCGAATTGGCTGGTCATTGCATTTTATTAGATTAATGGGTGAACATCCTAAAGGTATGCTACTAATATGCCAAGTTTCATCCCGAACTGAATTTCCCAAGTCGTGCCCTCTCCTTGTAAGTGCTTTTAATTCTTAGTATATTACTTAATAGTTGCGTTTTCCTTATAAAAAGGGCGCCATTTCAGAATTCTAAAAAGATTTTTAAATTTTTTAAATATTTATCTACTATCATGCTATTGGTACTAAATAAACATTTTCCCAATCTTTCTATGAAAATACAAACAAATAAAATAAATAGTAGGAGAATAAAGAAAATATCATCATACAGACAGTCTTCGTTAAATTGTCGTACTGAATTTCAAAACAGCTTTTCAAAGTTTAATTAAAACAGTTTTCAGAAAACCGAAAAAAAAAAAAATCATCAATCCAAATAATGCGTCGCAATGATTGTGTTCGGAAAGGAATCGATCTAAAGATTTCTTGAATAACTAGAATACATTTCCTCCGATTCTATAAGATTTCCGCCCTGTTTTGAAGTACACCAGTGTGTACGCCAAATAACACACATCTCGAACAACAATAGTATAGTAAAAAATATACCTATGAAAAAGTCCGCTCTGCACAGACTTCCAAACCATACCAATCTAAGACATTTCAAAAATTTAAGAAGCTTCAGAAAGAACACACGGCGTGTTTTCTGTGAAGTTTTATATCGAATCTTAGTGTCCTACGATGCGAAAGTCTTTACAGAATGCAGTAAAATGTATCCTTTTCTGGTCGTGAAAATCAGCTTTTAAATAGCAAATATGTCAGCAAGTAAAATATTGTTTTAAGCTGACGATATTTTTTGATGAAGATAACCGAAAGACTGTCTGAATGTATTATAAACACAATATTTTCACTCTAACATAAAGTTGCATTCATAATATTAATGAAAAGACCATCAGGAAATACAAAATGTATAAGAACAACATTTAACCCTCTGTGTAATTTTTTAAAATCACTATTTATATGCCACGTTTGCAAACGTATTGAAATGTCGTTGAGCGAAGTGAGTTGTTATTTATATGCAAAGCTGCATTAGTATAATATAATACAACGCTATAAAAGTACTAAGTAAATACATTAGCCTGTGAAAATCCCAGATGCAGCTGAAAATAGACTTGCTTCCAACCAGCGGAAATCGTGGCATAAGCAGTCAGAGGGTTAACATCGAAGAAAATTAGCAAATATTTATTAATTTCATTAATTTTGACCCAAAGCAACAGAGCGTGTGGAATTTAAAATGGAAGAAGTCAAAACGCATGGCATTTAAAATGGACTGGTAAAACACCACAATTCACGAATGTTGTCTGTTTACCACCGATATCCGGACATTACTTCTTCAAGAAAGCCGGTAAATAAGTTACTGATTATGCCCAATATGCCGTTCTAAAACAATACACAATCTTCAAAATTAAGCTTTCGTCTAAATAAGCATCATCCACGCGCCATTTTGAATTTCACCACGCAGAAAACATAACTTGATTGCTAAATGAGATTAATACAACGTATTTCTAATTTAATTCTTTGCGGCCGTATCAAGTTTATACATGTAATAATCTCACTTAATTTTATTTCAAATTCTAATATTATATATTTTGAAGTCTTAATGTATTCCAAAATCACTTTTCTTAAACTCCAGTTTCGTTTTATTTCCCGCGCTGGAGGTATATTAAATATCTCGTTTTGGCATACTTATTACTAAAAGAATATTTTAATCGCTTTCACGCGCACACATAAAACGCGAATTCGTTTCCAGACTTTTCCCTAAAATACTTAAGTAATTTACTAAAAATAGCTATTATTCCCTTCACTTTGATCACGTGTCTATCTGTTATATCCCTACTTCAGGAAAAGCAGGGATTTTCTGTGCTCTTTTGGCATGAAAACTTGAACCAAGATGTACGTACATTCCGTCACGCTCCCATAATAAAAGAAAATTAGTTAATAACTCGGCTTGTTTTTATTTAACGACTACAACAACGAAAGCATTTCATACATAGGTGTCAAGCTGATCGGAATCGATTTTCATTAAAAGCACAGTAATACATAAAATGTAAGATTACGAAGGAAAAAAAAATTATTAATTCATTTTTACACTTTAGATCTATGTAACACAATAATATGCTTTAATTTTATGTAAAAACTATATTTTATAGCTCTCTGTCATGCGGTATCTTTCAAAGCAATCTCCAATATGTAGCCCTGGTTTTCGAGAACATGTGTCGCAAAAATAATTAGTTTGGCGTCTTCCGCCCTCAATATGCTACTTGCAATTTCACGGTACACTTCTTTCGGTAACTTAATTTTCCCCATTTTAGCGTATTATTTGAAAAATATTTTAAGACGCGAAAACGCGTCATTACTCTCAAACGCAATTTGAAAAACATTATTTCGAATTCTCTGCAGGGTTGCCAGATCAAAATAGCAAAATAAGGCCAAATCTTCTTAAAAATAAGGCCAAAAAAGGCCAAATCTTCTTAAAAAAAGGCCAAATCTTCTTAAAAATAAGGCCAGAAAAGGCCAAATTTGACAAACTGATTGAAGACCTCATTAGTTATAAGAAAAAAGCCTATCCTTCATGAAAACAAATCCCACTTGATCGGGATATGGGCAATGCTCTATTATTAAACTAAAATTTAAGTGAAGAAAATTTAAAACATCCTTGTTCTATTCAAGAGCTATTTCGTTTCACAGCTCACTATATATAATTTAAAAAGTGTAATATCAAAAATTTATTAAAAAAACATTTAATAATCATTTAGGATGAATTAATTTAAGTAAATAAGTTATTAAAAATTGCTCTAAAAGTCATTACCTAAAATGAAGCCAAAAATGAATCTAAGGCCAAAGGAAAATTTATTGCTATGAAAAAAGGCCAAATTTTCATAATTTGGGCTTAAAAAGGCGAATATGGCAACCCTGATTCTACGTATCTCTGAAACTTGTCGACTTAGTGTAATATAAGATACGTGTGGTTCTTTGCTGTGGTGGTGGCTGAGAGCAGACACCACTTTAAAATCCATTCCATTTTCGTCATATTAAAAGTTATGCAACATTTGCAGGCGCATTACTCATATTACAGAAGACAAACAGAAGTAATCAGAAAGCTTGAATCAAAGAGAATCATGAAAGTAAAGAGCAAAACAAATTATTGATCCTAGTACTTAAAACGGGAGATGCCTTTTTTAACGATGGAATATCATATTTAATGCTGCTGAATAACCTTTTAGCGAATCCTATCTGGAAAGGACATTAAATCGATCATTGGTTCTTAAAAAAGAAAGCGGAAACAAAACGATGCGATGTGGATAACCGATACACACAACTATCGATTTGGGGGAATTTACTTTATCTAAAAAAAATCAATGGTGTACAGGTAAAAGGCGACTCTGAAAACACAATACTCTGATGTTCGAGTTCAAAGAATGGAAAGGAAGAGAGATTGTTTTCAAAGGCCTCGTAATTGCGAAATCCGTAGCGGAAACGTAAAATAAAGTGTTTGTTTTGAGGAACTTGTTTACTTATTTCCACGCTTTTATGAGAAGTTTGGGAGCCCACACTGATAACAATGGCGGGACTGCAGATAAGGAATTTAGATTCCTGGAGGGTCCAAACATCAACTTGGGATGTTCGAGACAAACAGCAACTTGAGAATGAAAAATGGTATAAGGTATCTGACACGTGGTTACAACTATTATGTAAGGATTTGCAAGAATTGAACGTTCTCCTCATTTTAGTGAAGATAATATATTCATTATTTCGTCAGCATATAGCTAAAAGTGACTTAGTCAAGTCAAAAGAAAAAGAAATATGAGTTAATGTGTTCTTGCTGTTTCAAAACGCCTTCTCTGTAACAGAAAAAATCGTGCATACCAATATATGCGCAGCATATGTTGTATATTGATATGCGTGATTTTTCCTGTTACAGAGATGGCATTGTAAACAAGAAAACATTATTTTTCCTTTCCTTTTCACTTAACTTTAGCTGTATATAGATGATTTGAGTTATTGGTTGACTTTTAACCTTTAGTTGATTATATTTTGCCTTAAGGAACGCCTTCATGTTTTCCGACTGATGAGCTTATCTGAAAAACATTCAGATAAAAATTACGATTAAAAACACAGAAACGAGGATTTGTGAGGAATATTTATCAAAGATGAGCACGTTTTCCTCCACAATTACTTTCTTGTTAGTTAGACCAATTAGCAACAACATACTTTTAATTTTAATTACGCCTTGTCAATACAATTTACCAAGGTGAAAAAGCAAATCCGCAATTATAACGATATCTCCGTGCATTAACAAAGTGACAGGTTAACACTTATAAATTATTTCAACACATATATAAAAATAATAATCACATTTTCCGATAGACACGGTAAAAGAATGCTGCTTATATGACGTCATTTCATGCCCATAACAGCCCGAAGGCTACAAAAGATTCAATAATGCAGTAAGCTTCTGCGGTAGAACACAATCACTTCTATCTCAGCTGTTGCTACTTTGTAAAGAAAACACGTCTAAGCTTTAAGAATTCCAAGGCCCGGAGGAAGAAGACGGAGTTTTTATTTGTTATTTCGAGATGCTACAAGATTAACCCTGGTCTGGGTTTAAGAGAGGCCAATGTCGGTTTCTGACTTTATTATTTTTTCCCATCAACTTGACTGTAATTTATGCAGCTGTTTACAATGTGAAAAACAAAAGAAAGTTTGGTTTTGCATCAGCTCATATATTTTTGTTATTTACAGGCCGCAAATTGTTTGAATGAACGCAAACTGAGACATTTTTCAACACTGGAGACTCCCAGAACTTGAATGAAATACGCCTGGTGATAAACATATGCATATTATTCATTAACTGAAGATTAATGATGGAAATTCCTTTAATGGATGGAATTTCCTTTCCGTCAGGAGCCTTAATGTGCCGATGAATCGAAATCTCCTTGTGCAATTCGAGCATTTGTTTCTAGAGGTGGTCGAATCTTCCAGAGAAAGATAGTGTCAAGGGGTACATAGGAAGAAAGCTGCTACCTTCTTTTCAATATTTTAAACTAGCAGTACGCGCACAGCGTTACCAGTGGAATCAGGACATCAACAAAATGGGGGGGAAAATGCCCACAATGACACGAAAAAGTTTTGAAAACTGTAGTGTCATATAAAAATGCAGCCGAGAAACTAAGCAATATTTCTTTTAATTTAGTTTATTAACGACACACAGGATTAGCACAGCATATATAGACAAACACACAAAAACATTTAACATAAAGAAAAGAAATTATACTTTACAAATCTCGTTCTTTCTTGTCAGTTCCTTACAAAACAAAAGATACACGTCATTGATTTTCGACAATGACACGAATGTAATGACGTCACTGGAAGGAAGGTCACCACCAGCGAATGAAATTGCAACAATGCATTCTATGATGGTCCGGAGAAACGCTCGCTGTCAAATCTCGCTAGCAAAAATAAATAAAAAAAAAACTGTTTGAACTGATCAGGGAAATATTAATGTAAAAAAAGGCTGAATAAGATATTTTAACCGTTCTTGTTTTGAATTCGACAGAAACGTTCCGGTTATAAGCTGAAAAAAAAAAAATGAAAATTATAGAGTTGTTAAAACGTCAGATGCGAGAATTTGAAAAAAAATCCTTATCAAAAATTACTATAAAAGTGACTATTATTTAAAAATTTCTTAAAATTCAGTAAATTGCGTTAGAAATTCAAAACAAACTTCATTAGAACGAAAACTGTTTGTTCTATCCTATGGTGTATTGATTGTTTTGCAACGATCATGAGAAAAGATATTACAGCCGTAAACGTGCCAAAAATGACCCAAAACAACACTAAACGTTAAATAAAAAATTTTCTAGATTACATTTTTAAATTCCGGCTTCGAGGTGCATTGAATCACCATTACGACTACCTGTGTGCCAAATTTCATGGCTGTAAGTGCGATAGATTCGTCTGGATATCGCACACACACACACACGCAAACACTGACTTTTATAAGTGTTCACGACAGTGGCGAATCCAGGGGGGCTATCGGGCTACAGCCCCCCCCAGAGCCAAGCCAGAATTCTTGATTTAATTTAACATCACTAGAAATGTTTTTTCTTAATTTCTCTCTTTAAAAAAATAATAAAAACGTTTCATCATTGCTTTCTAGCTTGAAAGGCTCGAAAATTTTGCTACTTTTCTAGTCATTCCACTTGTACTTGTAGCATTGACGCGGTCGAAGACATTTTTTGGCTAGTTATTTCATCGTAATTTTTATTAAATTATCGAAAGCATTGTATTGTTCTTTATGATTCTTATTGTCAGGTGAGTAAAGTCTGTAAAGTTAGAGTTTTGGTTTACTTTAGCCTTGAAATTTGACATTCATCACGACGATACAAAGTTTTGTTCAGCCCCAGACCGGAATCCTAGATTCGCTACTGGTTCACGAAATACATGAAATTACACTGCGTCGAAAACAATTGTTGATTAGACATCAGTTGACAAACAGCCTATGACTAACAAACTTAAACGTAGTAACGAAGAGAGAATTACATGCATTTTTGTTAAAAATAAACCATCAAAGACAAGATCTATATTCTTTCAACAATCTCCATACATATCAATTTATTATTTGATGACTGAAGAAAATCATTCTTAACCGCGTTGAAAGGCGAAAATTAACAGCATCATAAGCCTTCATTACCAAAATTTTTCCTCAAGCACAATGAATATCTGCTTAAGGACTGAGAACAATTTACGACAAAAAGTCTTAATGCCTTTTAACTTAAAGACATTTCTTACTGATATCCAATAATTATTAAAACAAATGCCAATAACTACAATCAGAAAACGGAAGCGCGATAATCATTCATAAAGTTCCAAAGGGAAGTGCTTAGAATGGTTTTAAAAAGTATTGGTGAAAGCGAAACCTGAATATTCCATCGTAGTTCAAAGTTCTACGTCACTCATTCATAACAGAAAAGCGTTAATTAACAGTTTAAAAAATTAAAAATGAATTTTGACTACTACACGAACGTCTGCTAATGAAGTTGCATCCCTGCAAGACGCAGACATTTGGAAATTTTGAACGTTGATGCGGTATTTGAGCCAGATATTGCTATTCCAGTTCTCACACTACATACATAAAAGGTCTAAACATGTTATAGCCCATTTTGCGGTGGAATTGAAACCACGAGGCCCCAAATTATGAAGCCAAGATTCAGAAATTAACGAAAGCTTACAAAATTCAAAACACGTTAAAGGCTGCTTTGTAAATCCCTGTACTAGCAAGCAGTGGCGTACCTGCAACTTTTGCTGCCCTGGACGAACTTTCATTATGCCGCCCTTCCTGAACAAGCTACATAAACCTAAAAATAAAAATAATAAATTCTGGGGGGGGGGAATTGATTTAATAACGCTATTCGCCGTTTGACCCCCTTTATCTCAGCAGATAGGTTTTGAAATCGTGCTCCCAACCCCAGACTTTCCTTCACATACCGGAAATTCACCGAAAAAAGGGTAAAAAAATATGAATTAATTAGAATTGATATTTTTTTATGTACACAATGATTGAACTAGTTTCGCTTCTCTTCTTAGTTATAAAATCGTTTTCCTGCATGTCTGATTTTGCCGTTCCTTTTTAAGTGCCGCTCCCCATAGGTACGCCACTGCTAGAAAATTTATTGGAGCCCAATGTAAATTTTTGAGCAGCTTTCACTAGGATGGCACCAAATAACAATAAATATGACATTCCGTATGATAAATACTACGTTTCATAAAAACAAATAATAACAACACAACGTTTGTTTTAAGCATTTAAAGAACCATGGATGTTCATGAATAACGTCAGTAATCTATGCTCGCCAACGAATAAAAAAAAAAACTCATGCAATTATCCGAAATCCTTAGAAATCGATGAAGTTTGATGAATCGATTAAATTTCTCATGCGATGGATAGTTTACACGATTTAATGCAATTAAAACAATTGAATGATATTGGCATGAAATATTTCTTTTCGAATCTATCATTAATATAGAATACAAAAAAGAGCGCAGAGGCAAATGTTGTCTACGAATTATATTATTCCTTGTACTTAAGCAATGATAAATAGATTTTCCAAGATGTTTTCTGCCTCATAGAAATCCTTTTAAACAAGTTTATCTTGTCATTATAAATGTGACACGAGAAATCCAAATATCTTCCCTTCAAGACAGCTATAAAATTACACCCACAGTATGGTTTCCAAATTAATGAATATCTTCTGAGTCACTACTGTTGCACACCCAACCGCAAGATATCTGTAAGAAGATATAATTGAGGGTGGGGTCAGACTGAAACAGCCATCATATGCAAATCAATCATTCTCCCCTTCTTCGATTAAAAAAAGAATAAAACATCACGGACTGATGACTGTCTTGATAACTCTTCGCCTTGAAGGCGCAATTTTTGTACACGGCACAGATGAATTTTACGCCCCTAAATCAAGGTCAAACTCAGAAAGGTTAGAAGTATTCCTGTATTTCAAACCAGAAGCTATCTCAGTTTCTAACAGTAAGTGGCAGCTTTATTATAATACTAGCAGTACGCGCACGGCGTTGCCCGTGGAATCAGG
Organism: Araneus ventricosus; assembly: GCA_013235015.1. Lineage (NCBI taxonomy): Eukaryota > Metazoa > Arthropoda > Arachnida > Araneae > Araneidae > Araneus > Araneus ventricosus. Next base: position 40,092 of record BGPR01005499.1, on the reverse strand, counting down.
ACTTTAACAAAATGAAAAAAAAAAAAAAAAAAGAACCGCCCACAATGACATGAAAAAGTTTTGAAAACAAAATCAAAATAAAAGATACATATTTTTTGATTTTCCTGCTTATTTTTTTTTTTTTCACGCTACAGTACAGAGTACGTTAATCCAAAACAATATTACAAAATTGGAACGTGAAAATGATTATTATACAGCAAGCAAAATATAAATAAAATCCGAAAATAATAATCGAAGTAATTCATTCAGGTGAAGGTCATGACGTATCCTTCGCGTCCGCCAATCAAAATTGCCATCAACGTTCCGAAGAAGTGCCGCTTTTGGAACTCGATCGAGAAAAATAACTCGCAACGGCCCAGAAAAAAATTAATTTAAAAAAAACGATAAAAGATATTTTAACCATTCTTGTTTTAAATCTGACAGAACCGTTCTAGTTATAAGCTAAAAAAAAATTGAAAATAATAGTGTTATTAGAAAGTCGGATGCAGCAAATTTAAAAACAAAACTAACATTTAGATAGCAAAACTGACTATTTTTTAAAAAATTCTCAAAATTCAGTTAATTAGTTAGAAATTCAAAACTAACTTCATGAGAATCCGGAAATCGCGTGTATCTCTTTCCGATGGTGTATTTTTTCTGTCGTACAATTATTCGAAACCACCTCTATTGTGAGAAATTAATTTGAAAATCAACAAAACAACACAAACATTAAATAAAAAAAATTAGATTAAATTAAAATTTTAGGCTTCGAGGTGCATTCAGTACTACCATTACGACTGCACCTGTGTGCCAAATTTCATGGCTGTAAGTGCGATAGATTCGTCAAGACATTATATACATTAGAGAAGATACTGATTTTTCTAAAAAACTCACCGGCACCCATATTCTGCAACAAATGATTGGCGCTTTATTTAATCTGTTAATTTCAGACACTTCAGCTGATTCTGAGTGGTGTAAATTATACAAAGACCTCCAAATTTGTACACGGGACAGCCAACAGCATATGTGAACCACAACAGATGTAATATGCATGAGTTTCATGCAACACTTATTTTGGCTAATAGCACTCGAATCTGGTACTTTCGAATCACATAGCTCCAATTCCATTGTCGGGCTAACGCGAGATTCACAAGATTACATGGAAAACAATTTCACAGGATCAACAAATTCTTTAATTATTGATGGTAAATGAAGAAAGTTTGGTATCGTATAAATTTCGTATAAGCAGCACTGATGGGTGCATGCATGGGCGTGCTCGAAAAAGTAAACGCACCAGGAATAAACAGTAAGAAGGGTTTTTTTTTTTTTATTGGTCATCCAATAAGAAACAAAACATAAGCACACTATTCACTTTGTTGCACATTTTCTGGAAGAAGGTAGATTCTAAATTTTAAATTACAGAGCAGATTCAGTTGCGACACATGCACAGTAACCGTACGTAATCATAAAATCCACACAGCTCTTCTTCCAAAAATTAGCATCTTTAAATTTTTTTCCTATTCTTTACGCAGGTCTGAGTTATCTGAAGAAAACGTTCGACACCGTGATTCTCCATACCTAAGGCCCGGTGCACACAAGCCGATTTGTGTCGTTGAAGCTATAAAAAATAACAATAGAAATCCACACGCCCCCTTTGGAATGGGGGTTACTATTTTTATATCTTCAGCGACACAAATCGGCTTGTGTGCACCGAGTCTAACGCTAATGGATTCTTTTTCCTGAGAGGGGGACCTGTGTGTGTGTGTGTGTGTGTGTGTGTATTCTAGACCTAGTACCTTCTCCCAGATTAGTAAATAAATCATCCTACGGTTAGTGTCAGGCAGCATTACTTTCAGCTTGCCTCCAAGTATATACCAGTTATTTCGCCATTTAAAAATCATACTGACTGTTTCATTGAAAATGAATGCCAACTAATTACGTTAATTATTTTCCTGTCTTTCCGGGCTATTCTTTTATTTGCATCACTTCCAGTTGCAAAGGTTTCAGCCTCCTCCTCCCTCCTGTTCCAGGCCTTACATCCACTTGGTTAGGGGCGGGGTGGGTTTTTGAGTTTGAGGCTCGAAACCCGATTGCACTGACGACCCGCCGTGTATGTGGGTCTGGTGCGAGTTAAATCTAACGTCGTGGGCCAAACGTCCCACCGATGGTGTGGTATGGAAGTCTGGAGAGGTGGGTGAAAGCTCAAGTGTTGTCCTCGTGATATGATAGAGGTTCAAAATTAAGAGGTCCGTCTCAAAATAGCCATCGTGTTAGCCCCCCACCCCCCACACTTCGAAACGCGACGTTAATATTGTTTAGTAACGGATTCGGAAACCAATCCATCGCGCTTTTGCGCATGCGCCGGGTGGAGTTATTTTCATCAAAATGGGAGAAGTTAAGAATGGAAGGGTGATGTTTACATTTTACTGAGCGTGATCTAACAAAGAACTTCGGAAATGCACTCATACGACTCATTGTCTGACACCCCTTTCCGGTGTAAAATCGTCCAAAAGTGCTAGTCTCGGAATCCGTTACTGAACAGTACAACTAAACTAAACTAAATCCAGATGCTAAGGGCGAGAGTCTGTTTCATCCTTTCACTCAACAATAAGAACAGGAAAGAATTTCCGATGAACACCTGCTGAAAATTTCATCAACCTTTTAGCAGCAGCAGACAGAGACAGCCGGATTGAAATCTTTTTCTCAAAACATTTACAGTGGCTCATATTTGTTTTTGGACACCTGTGTTTTCGAAACTTACTTTTAAAAAACATCTAAATATTAAAGGATTTATTTCAAAATTTTTTCATGCGAACTTTCTTTTGTCTATAAAAAAAACCTATATATTGTAATGAAAATGAATTCAATACCTTTTTTGAAAAAATTAATTTACCGATAAAGTGTTCAAAACAATCTCGCATAAGTAATTGGACACTTTAAAGCTTTACTAAATCTTGACAAAAGATATTTTTTGTTATTTATTTTTATTATAAATGGAAATATATGTCAAATATTATCGTCTGTACTTTGAAATTACTACTACTTCATGTAAATTTGTTTACATTTCTATACTGGAAGTGAACATGGCCGGGCGCTACAAAGTTACAAAAAATTCTATTAGAAATTTAATCATAGAACATTTTAAAGATGGTAAAAGCATCAGAACTATCGGAAAACTTGTTAAAGTAAGTCATTCAACTGTGTTTGCTATTATAAAACGATGGAAACTACGTGGAACTGTTGAAAATGCACTGAAATCAGGAGCTCCTCACAAGCTAACTCACAGGAATCGAAGTTTTATAGTGCATAAAATCAAGAAATATCCAAGACTTAGTGCAGTGAAACTTGCAACGGAATTAGAAAAAAGATTTGCAATAAAACTAAACCCTGAAACTGTTAGACAAGTTATCAGATCACATGGGTACAACAGTAGAGTTGCCAGTAGAAAATTTTTCGTTAATGAAAGAACAAGAAAGTTACGTCTAGATTTTGCAAAATCCATAGTAGACAAAGATACATCGTTTTGGGAAAGTTTCATATTTAAGGATGAATCAAAATTTAACATATTTGGGTCTGGTGGGCGAATAACTGCGTGGAGAAAGCCCAACGAAGAGCTCAATCCGAAAAATCTATTGCCAACTGTCAAACATGGAGGTGGAGGCATAATGCTTTGGGGATGTTTTGCTGCTTCTGGTATGGGAAATTTAGTTTTCATTGAAAATAATATGGACCAATATAAGTATATAAATATCCTGAAAGAAAACTTGAAAATATCTGCCCAAAAATTTGGAATTCAAAACACATTCAAGCTATATCAAGATAATGATCCCAAACATACAGCTCTAAATGTTCGCTTATGGCTGCTGTAAAACTGTCCCAAAGTTATCAAGACTCCACCATATTCTCCAGATTTAAATCCAATTGAAAATGTGTGGCATGAACTGGAGAAAAGAACAAGAAAACACAATATTTCTTCGAAAGAAAGAACAACTTAAAGCAAGCAGTATTAACAGTGGAATGGAACAAAATTGAACATTCTTACACAAAATGTAGTTGAATCCATGCCAAAACGTATTAAAAGTGCAATTTCAGCTAAAGGATACCCAACAAAGTATTAAAATGTTTGATTATTCCCATATTTTTGTTTACATTTGTTGAATGTTCAAAGTGTCCAATTACTTATGCGGGATTGTTTTTAACACTTTCTTGGTAAATTAATTTTTTCAAAAAAAGGTATTGAATTTATTTTCATTACAAGATCTAGGTTTTTATTACAGACAAACGAAAGTTTATACGAAAAATTTTCGAAGTGAATCCTTTAATATTTAGATGATGTTTTTTAAAAGTAAGTTTCAAAAACATAAATGTACAAAAACAAATGTGTTGCCACTGTATTTATTTTTCAATTCGTTCACAAAAGGTACAGCGATTCTGAAAGTGGCGTTCGTTTCTGTGCGTGCCAAAATGCCGAAAGAAGAATGGGACGAGGCCAGAGAGTG
>BGPR01005499.1:7623-21365 GCA_013235015.1 Araneus ventricosus | reverse complement strand
TAGTAGATCCAGTATGATAAAGCGGAACGAATTCCAATCAAAACACAAATGTGGGCCAGATTCTCTTAAAGTTTTTCCAAGAAAGCAGACTACTACTTCCATACTGGACAGGCAGACTTCTATCTCAGATGCTGCCTGGGCGTGCCGGGTCGCTTTGGACAATTGAAGACGCCACATTTCGCTTCATTAGGATACCTTGATTAATGGAATTGGTTATATAGCCTAGAGCAAGTAGGGGTAAAACCAGCCCCACTTCTTTTGAGTATCGCTCAGAGAAAATGAGCTAGATATGATTTGTACGGATATAAGAACGGATATTTTATATCTCCTACTTGACAGAAAGTCGTTTTGTTCCAAAACCAAATATAACGAGTAACATTTTTAACTGTAATTACTGTGGAATTTCAATAACATAATGCTTTACACGCACCAAAATATAATTTTCTTAAGAAAGGGTGTAAATTTTTATTATAAACGGGTATATTTAATTTATTTCTGGTGAGTTAAGAATTTCCTCCGATATCTCACCCAAACAAAAAATTTGAGCTTCGGGCGTATTTATTTTATTTCTGGTGAGTTAAGAATTTCCTCCGATATCTCACCCAAACAAAAAATTTGAGCTTCGGGCGTATTTATTTTATTTCTGGTGAGTTTAGAATTTCCTCCGATATCTCACCCAAACAAAAAAACTTGAGCTTCATCAATCGATGGCTGGCACGACGCAGCAACTTAGCAGCGGAAATTTCCGCAGGATTTTCCGCTTTTTCATCATCCCGGATTGTGGGCGGAAAAACTGTCGTGGGAATTTCCGATCCCATTGTGACATCGCAAGTGCAAAATTAGATACCATATCTTCCAATCTAACGTGCTAAAGAGATTATATAACTACATTTACTGCGACGTACAGAGAAGGAAAGAAATACCGGGGAAGAAAAAGTAAAACAAGTCTCAGAATAAGAGGACAAAAGTGCAACGAAACACACTTTTAAGATTTCACTGTAGTTAACCACATACATCTGCGAAGGTAAGTCATTAAGTAAGTCACAAAAAGATAAGAAAAAAATAATTTACCACGATAATCACTTGGAAACAATTTTATTTTTCAACGTAATCTCCACCAATGTTGATGCATCCCATCGCTTTATCAGCGCCCCAATTCCAGCTGCATAAAATTCTTCGGGTTGCTGTCTCATCCACAGTAGGACTTCGTGTTGAACGCCATCGTCATCTGATCGTCAGATGAAAATCGCTTGGGGCTAAGTCTGGGCTGTAAGGTGAATGCTGTAACACTGACGAACCAGACTTAGCCACAAGCGATTTTCATCTGTTTGGTCCACTAAAACAACATCTTTGAGGCAAACACTTTGCAGATGATGACGACGTTCAACACGAAGTCCTACTGTGGATGAGACAGCAACCCAAAGAATTTTATGCAGCTGGAATTGGGGCACTGATAAAGCGAAGGGATAAATGCATCAACATTGGTGGAGATTACGTTGATAAATAAAAATGTTTCCATCTGATTATCATGGTAAATTATTTTTTTATCTTTTGCGACTTACTTAATGACTTACGCTCGTATATCGGTGATACTAGTACAATCAAATCTTGCCACAATATCTAACGCTCATAATTGAAACTCCCAACTCATTAATAGTAACACTGTAGTAAATCTTAAGAAAAAGGCACAGCAGATAAAAATATCTCAGAAGAGACGTTAATGTAGATATCACTGTAAAATTAATTTTCAACACAATTCCAGTTTATAATATAAGACAGAAAATACATGTATATGTTCGTCACAAGAATTTCTCCGAGGTGAACAGTAGCGACATGAAAGTTACATCCGCCATCCATTCACGGTTCAATTTCTAGGTCAACTGAACTATTTTCACAAGAAAATATCGGTAAAGATATTTAATTAAGTAAGGAAAAATGTCAAATTATTAATAAAAATCGAATCTAAAACAGCGATGGAAATATTTGCATTCCTAGTGTCTTCCAGCCAGGTACTAGATGTGACAGAGCGTAATAAAGTTGAACAAAAAAAAACCTTAAGAAAGGCGCATTTTGGGTCCGTGCAGTAGATTTTTCGTGAAGACGTCGGTATAAAATCATAAATCAAGTGTTTCGTATTAATATGTAATACAATATTTACACAGAGCAGTATAATGGTTACAGAGTAGATAAATCCCAAGTTTATCGCATGCAGCAAGGGTCCGTGGTAGCTTGTGATTTATCTATTCTGTAACCATTATACTATGTGTAAATATTGTATTAAAGAGATTGATAATTAAATTACATATTAATACGAAACACTTGATTTATGATTTCATACCGACGTTTTCACGAAAATTCTACGGCGTGGATCCGAACTGCGCCTTTCTTATGTTTTAGGCTTCTTGGACTCCTTTTCACGTGAGCTTTTCTCCTACTTGCGGTCTCTATAATTCCGAGCATACTTACGAGGCATATAAGTAAGTAACGAGTTTGTAATTTTCAATTTCATACCGATTTTTACTTATATTCTGATCAATATTTGTATTGTCTCACTTTGGATCCTAGTAATACTCCTCAAGCTCTTTAAAGTGACACCAGAATCAACCTCCTAGCTAAACGCGTTTCCACGCTACACTTGTTTATAACCTTACATAAAGCTAATTCATAACAATCACGCGCATGCGCCTACACTGGTACGATGACGTCACAGGCAAAACAAATACTACGCAACAAACTCTTACGGATATGATCTATCCGTTGTGGTCTGGTAGTTATTATCGATTCAAATCTGACGGTATTTTGTCACACAAGAAAGTTCGATCGACTCTCACTGTAACGAGCGGAAAGGCGATTCACGTCAAAATGACAAATTTTCGAATTTGACAAGATGGTAGCTATGCAGATTTAGTGACTACTAATATTCATCTCGGCCCTCCTATCCAAAAATGAAACCCCTGCGCTCCTCGGCCAGCAGGAAATCAATAAAGAAGCAGGCACAAACGAAAGCGAAGGAGCGCACTAAAATGCCATTCATCAGGCTCTCCGCATTGGATGTGGAATTCGAGAGGCACCACACAACAATTTATGCGGACACTGCAGAGACGAAATTTGACTCGGTTGGTTCCCATGCTCCGATTTCAAGAGATTGATCTCGAATCTATGCATCAAGGCTACCACGTGTACAACAATTTATGCGGACACTGCCTCGCATTTCCTAATAACAGAGACGAAATTTGACTCGGTGGGTGCCCATGCTCCGATTCCAAGAGATTGATCTCGGATCTACGCATCAAGGTTACCACGTGTGGTTTCGGAAGCCAGGAAATTAAACCGCAGAAAACAACTGCATTATTTCACTCGCGATTCGTTAGCGAGAAAGAAAATAAATGCACACATTAACACTCAATACAAACGTGACTTTCACTGCAGCATTATCTGATCCTTCATTAAAAATGATGACGCGATGCAAAAGCAATTCGCTTCACAATAGCTATCGATCAGATAATTATTTCAGAAAGGAAAAATGATATATGGTGGAAGATCACCAGCTATTTTTAGCCACGCTTTTCAGTAAGGAATATGTTATTTCGAGTACAGTTAACGGTGCTCACGATTCTGTACATCGGAGGTAAAATATCTCAAATCCAATTTTGATGTTTTTATCGTATTTTGCATATTCGGATGGGCAAAGTGCCGTAACTATAGGTCGAAAAGAACAAAGGAGAACCGCTCTTAAAACCAGCGGGAATGGCCTCCCATAAACTTTCTCGTATACTTCTCAAAAATTTATCATTTCCCCTCCTCCTGCGTGGATAAAAAATTCGAACCTGCAATTTGAACACCTTTTTTATAACGGATAGAAACAAAAATTAGACACAAATATACAATTAAGGTTAGAAGGCCACATACCAAATTTCATATACCTAAGTCATTATTTTAAAGAGTTATTGTGTTCACAAGCTTGCGATTATACAGACCGACAGACAGTCAATCCTTTGACGGATTTGGCCCAAAATTTGACACGGACCTACATTCATGATGATAAAACTGTATACCAAATTTTATCCATCTAGCTATTCAAGTTTTTGGGTTATAGTGTTCACATGAAAGCGGACAGACAGACACACTTAGTTTATAGTGTTCACATGAAAGCGGACAGACAGACACACTTCCCGTAGACGGATTTTGTCCAAAATTTGATAGGAACCTACAAATAATGTGTCAAGATCACATACCAAATTTCATCCCCGTAGCTCTAATAGTTTTGAAGTTATCGTGTTCACAGACAGACAATTCCAAAATTGTGTTTTTCGGACTCAGGGAGGTCTAAAACGTGGAGATTCGTCCAAATCTCGAGTTCGAATTTTTTGACGATTGCAATACTTTCTCTTTGAAAACTTCGTATACGAGAAAGTAAATATGAAAAGCGACAATTAGATCTAATCATTAGGCACAAGAGTTTTTCAAGTTTCAAACATGATATTCACCTATATTTTTACCGTATTACCACCCAGAATGCATACGATAGGTCTAAAATCATTTAATTACTACAAGGTAAGTTATACTCCATTCTTTTAACTTGTATTAAGTGCTAAACGAACGAATTGAATCGCTCAGAAACCAATGCGGTTAACTCGATTTTGGATATTTTCTAATTATTGTAAGATTTAATGGAATTAATAATATTCTTTTCCGTTTCTAAAGGAATGTTGGACTCGGTGTTTCGTTGGAAGACTGTACATACTTTTCTAATCAAATTAATAAGCCAGAAATTTTAAAAATTAATCTATTAAAAGAATTAATTTTCTCAATCTGTTTTTCTAAGCGACTCAATTATAACTTACACTTAGTATAGATTTCAGCATTTTTGCTACTGCTACTCTCATTAAAGAAAGCAACGAGCATTTTTTATTTTATTTTATTTTTTCGAAATTCACCTCATTAAATAACTCAACTGATCATTTACAACATTCATAAAATTGGTTCATTGTTTTTGTTTTTCTCAAAACAATTCGGTTTAGGTTTTAATTATTTTGTTTTGCCAAGTAGACTGTGTCTTCGCATATAATCATAAGTTAATTCTGCTCCAGTTCCTTCCATTCTAGCTCTCCAGCTGTATGTTCTTGAAATGAAATTTAATCAATGTAGAAAAGGATACGTAACAGGTCAATTTTTAGAACCGGTCAAGCCACTGATTATTTCATAAATATTATTTATCTCTGCTGCAGATGCGACATCTAAATAGTCAATTAATATAGAATATTTAAAAAAAACCAGCGGAAGTGGTCTCCCCTAAACTTTCTCGTATACTTCCCCAAAAAGGGGCCGGCCCCCCCCCCCCCGCGTGGATAAAAAAATTCGAACCTACTGTAACCCAGAATCCAATGATTAACAGAAGGTTTTTCATTGTAGATTACAGTGATTGTAAAATATTTAGGTAAAGAATTAAATTCAAAGAGATGCGTACCGATTAAAACGCATCTATCGCACACTGCTAGGTTACACTCTTGCCGGCTCAAGGACAAAGTGACGTAATCTTTCCGCGTGCACAGAGATTGCTATCAGTACGCATGCGTATGGAGAATCGGATTAGAAAAATTAATTATGCAATTTGAATGTCTTTTTTTTAACCGATTGATTCAAAAATTGGACACAAATCTACAATTAAGGTAAGAAGGCCACATACCAAATTTCATTTATCTGAGTAATTTTGTTAAGAAGTTATTGCGATTAAAAATATGCGATTATACAGACCGACAGACAATCAACCCTTTGACGGATTTGGTCCAAAATTTGATACGGACCTACATTCATGATGATAAAACTGTATACCAAATTTTATCCATCTAGCTATTCAAGTTTTTGGGTTATAGTGTTCACATGAACGTGGACAGACGTCTGGTAGTCCAAAATTTAATAGAAACCTACAAATTATGTGTAAAGATCACACACCAAATTTCATCCCTGTACCTCTAATAGTTTTCGAGTTATCGTGTTCACAGACACACAGACAGACATAATTTCAAAATTGTGTTTTTCGGACTCGGGGAGGTCTAAAACGTGGGGATTCGTCAAAATGTCGAGTTCGAATTTTTTGACGAGTTACAATATTTTCTCTTTGTATACTTCGTATACGAGAAAGTAAAAAAAAGACTTTTCCAATTCGAAATACATTACCTAAATTTTAAAATACCAAATAGATATTTTCTAAAGATCACATAGTTTTCGTCGCAATCCAAGTTACCAGGGAACAGGGCCCGGCTAGTTCTAAATAAGATCATCACGGAATCAGTTCACACCACGTCACAGTCATATGATAAACGTAAGTGCACACGTCAACTAACATCTGGCTGCATATTGTTACGAAACTGTAACTTCGCTTCCATGACATGCTAATCTTATGGTTGGAAAGAGAGACAAGTTCTTAATGGATGCTGGGGGAGGACGAGCCAATGTTCCCCGACTTTGGCGACCATTTTCGCACATTGGCGACAAAATGAAGGTTCTAGAAAATACAAAAATTGTCTCTCTATCTCTATTAGGAACGGATATCCTTCTGGAATATTCCATGTGGCCCCACACTCAGTCGGAAGATTAAAAATATCGGAGGAGCCCAAACGAAGAATAATCTCTTTGAAGTTTTATTCGCAGTGCGAGTTGGTCAGGTGTTAGATGCTGAACGCTTTTGATAGTGCCGTTTCTGTTATTATTAGTGATTTGCTGTCTGCTTGTGCTGCTAATTTGTGCAAGTGCTGTTTTCTTTGCTACCTGTGTTTCGTGTTTTTCTGGAATATGTGGAACAAAGCGTCGTTCTCCATTATTCTGCCTGTTGAACTGCTTTCACCGTTCCAGCACCGGACGTTTTTCGTAACAATCTATCCCATTAAAATTCGAAGGTAAACAAACATATGTATCCATGTCCTTCTATCTTCTCACGAACCACTGAATCCTGAAACTAGCCGTAAGTACCAATAGATGGAAAATAATCCAAGGAATCCATTTCGACTATTTAAATTCCGAAATTGTAATTAGTTAAAAACATATTAATTAAGAACGTCACAATGAATGAATTGACGTGCTGCCATCTATTGGCAGCATGGTGAATTCATTCACGGCGGATTCTTTTTTCCCCTATTATTAGTTTTCGCATCCAGTGTTGCATTTTTTTTTATTTATTTAACGGAAGTTGTTATTTCTTTTTGAGCGAGCTTCTGTGTTTGGATTTATCAGCAATGGAAAAAAAATCGTTTTCATGCTTTGTTCTTTCTTTTTTGTATTAAAGTGTTTGACTTCGTAACGTTTGTTAGGGAAAGTAAGTGACAATATTTGTTGGTTGTAGAGAAAACAGAGGCGGGAATATGAAAATATATGGATCCCAAGGTCTCACGTGACCTCACTTCTCTCCTCCCGGGAATATCCTATTATTCGTGATAGCCCGTGCAACGCCGGGCCATACAGCTAGTATCATCTTACGTTGCGTTTAGACATTAAGTCCTTTTACCAGTGGAAAGGTGAGCAACGTTTGTACAACAAAATTCTTTTGTTGTACAAATAGTGGTCTGTTCACAAGGGCATGAATCGACTCCATTCCTCCCATGCATCAGACACAAGATTATAGTTGCGTAGTAACCACTATTTGTACAGCAAAAATGGCGTTTCGGTGGGCGGGGGGGGGGAAGAAGATCTCTCCACAGAATATTCCAGATTTAAAAACCTTCAACAGAATGCCATGAGTTGCAAATCGCCTTCCAATACAAAAGCTGAAGAAAACTATGCCAAGAAAGCTGTTTGGCAGAAGACGTGAGCTGTCATCTTTTGACACCATTCCACATTTGATTTCATGTTTTTCCAGTTGTCTCCCGTCACTCAGGTAATTGCTGTAAATAGCTTTCTAATAGGTCTCAAGATTACGAAACAACCCACAAGACAATAATTCGAAAGTATGTCGCTTGACCACAAGATATCTATTTTTGGAGTATTTTCAAATTGAAAATAGAGCCTGAGGTTTCAGGTTCAGAAAGAAAAAAAAATCGTTGATCAGCAACAGTATGATACATTTTTTTCCTCGATAACGATTGCATAGCATTCCACTGTAATAAGAAATGTTGGAATTTGCAGGCTTATTTTAAAGCTACATAGATTATTTCAGACTATTTAAAAGCCACAGCGGAGCAACCAAGCAAAATTTTAATACGGTTGGAAAAGATGTTTACGTTATTAGTTAGCAATGCAGCATTTAACAAAAAAACTAAGTGCCAGATTAAATTATATATGTTAGCGTTAAAGTATGAAATCCGTTATTCTATAGAATACCTAGTTATTCTATAGAATAACTGATCAAGTCAGTTAAAGTGTTAAATAAACTTTTATTTTACACTTTAACTAGTTATTCTATAGAATAACGGTCCACGCATCGTTAAAGTGTAAAATAGCCGACATGATGCATCCTGTTTGTTAGTCAGATTGGTTATTTGTATTTTCAGCATCTGAAGTGGGCGCCGGGCAAATTTTGTTAACTTTAAAAACATCCTACGGCTTCGCTAGTAGCGGGAGCCGGAAAATGTAAGGAATCTGCGTTTTTTTAAATACTGACATGAAGTAGGAAAAATTGTGCTCGCGATGCCTGCGACATCTGAAGTGGGCGCCGGGCAAATTTTTTTAACTTTAAAAACATCCTACGGCTTCGCTAGCAGCGGGAGACGGATCCTAGTAGCTTCGCTAGCTCATTGAATGTAAGGAATCTGCGTTTATAGTGAAATTTGTCCATAACTTTGTTCCTAATAGAGATACCGAGACAATTCCTGTATATTCTGGAACCTTCATTTTGTCACCAAGTTCGCCACATTTCTCGCCAAGGTTCCTAAACACTCGCCAAGGTCGATTGTCATTGACTTCCTTCCAATACGTATTCCTGTAAATCTCTCTTTCCAACTATAAGAATAATATGGCAAGAAAGCGACATTACAGTTTTATGACACTATTATAGTGGTTTTAATTTTCCATCGGTTATGGCTGATATGCAATCAGTGCGAAATTTAGAAAAAAGCGGACTTGTTTTAATGTCATAATGTTTATTTTACACTTTAACGGTCTATCATTAGTTATTCTATAGAATACCTAGTTATTTCATAGAATAACTAGGTAAAGTATGAAATAAATAATTTATTTTACACTTTAACTGACATGATCAATTAATCTATAGAATAACTAGTTATTCTACAGAATAATTGAATTATACACTTTAACGGTGACATATATATAATGTCTAAATTTAAAAGAAAACTTAAATAACCAGTTTAGTAGATCAGTGTCATATGAGAACAAATTACATAAGATTTAACTTATATATGAGCTAATATCTAATGAAATGTGACGTCATACTTTTTATTTTAAATGAAAATAAATTCGTATTTACGATACTAATTTGAAACAAGAAAATTTGGTAATTTTTTTCTTTCCATTAAGAACTACAGCAACATTTTCATTGTCGTCCATTCACACGGTAAACGTCACCACGAATGCCAGCTAACTACTAGATATCTTACGCTACATTGCGATCAGTGGCAGTTCGTCTATAAGAGCTGCCCTCCCCCCCCCTGCCCGGAAATTATTTTAAAAGATTGTATTTTCGTTTTTATTCTAATTGGCTTACTTTTCCACTTTGAGAATTCAGTGATCAACGAAAATGGCAAAAAAATAATAAAAAAATATAAAAAGAAGACGGAAAATCATTTGGCACGACTTCCTCATTTGGCTCTTTTTTGCTTTTTCTCAGTAGTTCAGTCGTTAAGTCATTTTTTTTTTAATCCAATTCTGTAGACGTTGTAATTTTTTGCTGCATTATGCTTTTTCGGGTACTGATTATGAATCTGAGGTTTGCCACCGATAATTTTTGTTGGAATTTTAGTTATAGACAAAAAAACATTTCTCCAGTGTTTTGCTTATAACTCAAAAACTATCAATTCATCATTATCAACATCAATATCATCATTGCATACCAAAATAATCAGCACAAAATTTCCTACAACTCGGGTCAATGCAACTTTTGCAGCACTGCTTGTTTGTGAGCTGACGAGCCTCCACTGACTGTGATATCACGTATTTTTCCATTCTGCAGGGACAATGGATTTCAAAAGCGGTACGGAGCGCTTTAAGTGTATCACCCGATAACATGAATTGAACCAATTATAAGAACACTTTCATTAGAGACAGGAACTAACGTAGTCTAAATCTGGCAGATACGAAGTCAAATTATGCATTTTATTACACGCAAATCAAGACAAGTCGATTTAATCCACTATACTAATACAGTCCAACCCAGGGTAAGGGCACACATTACCCAAAAAACGACTAAATTAACAATTTTCATTTTATTGGCTAATTTCGTTCCTCTTATCGTTCTACTTATTGTATCCAAATTTCAAATTTGCACCTTTAATATTTCAGAAATTATTCAGATTTTTATTTACGATGATTATTGAAAAACAATCGCAAATGAAAACTTTCAATGGCCTTTTCTGCACTTTCATGTTTTCAAAACGCTACGGCTTTATTCCTTTTTAAGGTAGAGCTTTCAATTTTTTTGTATACGTTTCTCATTATGTTTATGATAAAACTGTGCATGCAATAAGCATTCAGTTGTTTAGTTTTTTTTATATGCAAGATATAAAATGAGGTATTGTCAAATTTCCTCAATTTTAACCATATAATTCAGCAAAATATCTATATTTAATCGAATATTAGATACATCCTGAAATTCACGCACAGTTTTTTTGTAATATATTTCATTGAATCTACAAATAAAGTTTGATGCAAAAATATTCATATTTGAAAAAAAATAGTAGGGATATTTAAAAAAATTAATTTTTCTTTTAAAAATTTAAATTTCAATTAAGCAAGCAGATCAAAATGGATTTTTTTTCTCCTCATGATAACTTTATACGATTGTTAACTCTCGATAATATTAAAAGTTTTTCATCAATATTTCAAATAAAAAAAATGTTGCGAAGTTATTAATGTTTCCCCTTAAAGACGTTTCGAATAACGATTTTTTTCAGCTAAGCCATGGACATCTATTACTATTTTGTATCTAATTACATAACGTAATTCAGAAATGTTTTAAATGTAAGCAGCGCGCTCTCGCAATTATTCAGTCTCAATTCTCAATTATTCAGTCTACTACAGTACGTGTTTTTTGGATTTGCGATCTCAGACGCACTTCGGATAACACGAGTTCGGTTAACCGGGGTTTTACTGTACATCCAACATAGTAATAAGGAGATAAATTTTAAAAGTCTTACTGTTTAATTACAGTATAAACTATACTATTTACGGCATATAGTGCCATACATTTTTTAAAGCAAACAATTCGCTATTTCGAGATTTTTATGAACTAAAAAATATTTACACGCAAAAATTCAAAAATGAAAACACATGGTATGAATTGGAACTGGAATTTTCAATAAAAAGAGTTTTAGTACTCCTCTTTGGGATAAAGTTTTGATCAAAGAAGGTATCTTTCAAAAGCACAGAAAAGAAGGGAAAAAAAACATAGAAAGGCGCAGTTCGTTTCCGCGCCGTAGATAATAGATAAATCACAAGCTACCACAGACCCTCGCTACATGCGATAAACTTATGATTAATCTATTCTGTAACCATTATACTACTCTGCGTAAATATTGTATTAAAGAGATTGATAATTATATTACATATTAATACGAAACACTTGTTTCATGATTTTATCCCGACGCTTTCACGAAAAATCTACGGCGCGGAGCCGAACTGCGCTTTTCTTGGTTTTTTTTTTCCTCCCATTTCCTTTTCGACGCTCCCTTAGCTTCTTGGAATCCTTTCCACGTGAGCTTCCCCTGACTTGCGTTTTCTATAATTCCGAGCATACTTACAAGGCATATAAGGCGACATCTGTTACGAGTGTGTATAATTTTCAATTTCATACCGATTTTTACTTATATTCTGATAAATATTTTTACTGTCTCACTTTGGATCCTAGCAATACTCCTCAAGCTCTTTAAAATAACACCAGAATCAACCTCTTAGCTAAACGCGTTTCCACGCTACACTTATTTATAACCTTACATAAAGCTAATCCATAACAATCACGCGCATGCGCCTACACTGGTACGATGACGTCACAGGCAAAACAAATACTATGCGACAAACTCTCACAGATAAGATCTATCCGTTGTGGGGCAACTATTCTTTTCGCATTATTAGTCTCGTAGTTATTAGCGATTCAAATCTGACGGTATTTTGTCATACACGAAAGTTCGACCGACTGTCACTGTAACGAGCGGAAAGTCGTTTTAACGTCAAAAATTATCAAGAAAATATAGTGACTATACAGCACGTGTCCACGAAATTGTAAAAGGTGTAGAAAAGCTCTTGCTCTAGAAATACGAATTAAATGGAAAGTATTTAAGCGAAAACTGGCGAAGTCTAGAGGTGAAGTGGAATAAGGCCAGCAGGAAATTAATACTTCCTAAAGAGTGGAGAACTTCTTTTTATTTCCATTGAAAAAGACTAATGGTAAAACTTTTACTTTTCTGAAGTAATTTTGTGGATTCTTTTAAATAGAAAACATTCTGAAGAATTTAGGTGTAGATAAAACTCACAGTAACTTCGCTTCTTTTTCATTATTTCATGGAAATCGACCAGAAGTTTTAAAAGTGCTGCATTTCCCGCTTAAATTCTGCGACAGTTTTTAAATCCAAAATATTTAAGTATTTTCTAACGCGTTGATATTTATTACTTTTTAACTAACAGCGAAAGAATTTATTTAGAATATTTTCATTGGTGCTGAAACTAAAAGCGAATCCATATTCTTAAGAACAACCGATTAATTATTATTCTCACATTTTAAAATAAACGACAGAATAGTCAAGAGACTTATTTAAAGAAAAGGAAAGTAATATTACATTAACAATTAAGTTTCGAGTAGTTCCGAAATTATTCAAAAATTTTGAGAAATATAATATTTTTAATAAAAATATTTCCTTCCAAAAACCTCAAGGAAAACTCCTCAAATTCAAATAAGGTTTTAAAAGTTATAAATTGTTATTTTAGGGGTCGTTTAGGATATATGTTTTTTACTGCTTACAAGAGAGATTCATATAATTATGCATATTGCAATCAAATAGAATATTTTCACCACGCAACACTGTTTTTCAAGACCAAATGAAAAATATGAAATATACAAATAAATATAAATAAATGATAATAAAATGGACATAACTTAATTCCATAAAAAAACACATAAAAACAGTAAAAAACTTTTAGATGAAAATGAAATTCAGTATTTATAAGAAGAAACATATTTTTAAGAATTAATAGAAATAAATTATGATTATAAACATGTTGTTAAAAATTACTATTGCCTAATAATGCAAGTTCAAATGATAATGTAATACACATCAAAAGAAACTTATGTAAAAAGTATAAACATTAGAACAGACATTTTAAATCCAGAAGAACTTGCATGGCATCTTAAGCAGGAATAACAGCAACAAATTCGAAGTTAACCAATCGACATACAACAGCTTCACATGCAATGGTATGTCTGACTCGTGCATCGAGTAACGGAATTTTTGATAAAATCTGAAATCAAGTCAAAGTGACAATCAATTTAAAAGGCAAAAACCACTTGGCAATGCTTCACCATCTGCCTGCACTCTTATGTCGAGTCTGACTCGACATTCTGAATGATGCATCTTTTTCGAGTCTGA
>BGPR01005498.1:62640-92973 GCA_013235015.1 Araneus ventricosus | reverse complement strand
AGAAGTTGGTCTAAGTTCATCCATATTAAATACGTTATTTACTTTATATCTTGTGTTTGAAGAAGCTTTTCTGCTATTTATTCTCAGGTGAATTTTTCCATCTATTTTTAATGAATACCAGTTGTCAGTTTCGCTGTAGTTTTTAAAACGGAAAGTTAGAAACGTATTATACCTTTTAGATTTTACTATTAGTCATATTATTAGTTTTCACTATTAATCATATTATTAGTTTTCACTATTAGTCATATTATTAGTTTTTACTATTAGTCATATTATTAGTTTTTACTATTAGTCATATTATTAGTTTTTACTATTAGTTATATTATTAGTTTTTACTATTAGTCTTATTAGTTTTAACTTCATGTCAGTTCCGTTATTTCATGCAAATTGTTTTGATTTTATTTTTTTAAAAATTCGTATTACTGCCAAATTATGAATATTTTTCAACTTTATTAAATGGTTGTGAAGGAAATAATAAAGACTTTGGTACTCTTTTACTAGAATTTTTTTTAATTTAATGGACAATGTCCTCTAATGACCTTTATTTACCTTTAACCTCTTGGCATTCGATTTTATTTAACCCCCTAATAAGATGCCCCCTCCCATTTGCATATTTATTATTATTTCAATCTATTTAAGATGGTAAAGGATACTTGAGACATTTAAGCGTGCCCAGATGATTTTTGCATTTAAAATTAATTGTCATGTTGATTTAAATACTGATTTCAATAGCAAAACTTCTGTAATTCGATGCGTGTGTCAGAATCGTCATTGTATGATAAGGGGTTAATATCGATAGAGTGTGAAAGAATTCGCTGAACTACAGAATCTTATATTGTTAACTGCATTTAAGTCAGCGCTAGAATTTAATCAACATAAATTAAGAAACAAAGATAATAAAAATAAGAGCTTTTAATCATTTTATTGGAAATATATATATATATTTTACAAATAAGTAAATTCGTTGCTTTCAGTTTCGTTTCAAATATGAAAGAAAGAGAAAGAGAGAGAGCACATGAATTCTGGTTCTTTATTTCTTTTGTAACAAAGGTAATCGCAATTAAAATTTTGAAATATAAATTGTACGTCGGCTGGTCATGATAAATTCGGAAGTCATGGAAAAGTCCCTCATTTCGATTTCAGAGAAAATCAATTTCCTGAAAAAGTGATGAATTTCTTCAAAGGCCACAGGGTGAGGGGAAATAAATTTCCACTTTCTAGCCAAATCACTGTTCTTAAAAAATAATAAACTGACAGCAAACAGAGCGTTTTTTTTCTGGTTGCAAGTCTCATCTGATGCCCAATAAGGGGATCATTACACAAGATTCTTATATCATCACAAAAATCTTCACTATTAAATGTTCTTCATTACATTTCAGGTTTCGTCATTTTAATTAATGAGCAGATGAATTAGTATGCATGAGTTTGGATTTCTCATTCATAAGCAAATTTTTCTGTGAACAGAGATAAATTTTAAGATGTGTGTTCCACTTAGAACTTTCTTAAATTCTACAGCAAAGTATGGTAGAACTCGCTGATAAATCGGTTAAGTTCCGATATTCAGCATTTGTAAACAACACATTCTTTTTTGTCTATTTCTTAATTAGTTTAAGAATTTAAAACATGTTAAATACCCTGTTTAATACTGTTTTGAAATTATTGAAACTTAAAATTCGAAATGGTTAAAAGAAAAAAAAAAACAGTTTGTATAAATTTTTGATGTTAGGCCTTTATAACTTTCTGGATACCCTGTTGGATATTGCCAGTTTAGTAAAATTATTTCTGGTGTTTCTATAGTTTTTTTTTTCCTTTCCTCGTTTGATTTTATCTATACGAATATAACTTGGATAACTACTTCCTTAACTAAAACTCAACAAAGATGTGACCTTTATTCAATTCCGATCTAGCAAGCCTTACACGTGCTTCTGGTAACTGAACTGTTTCTTGGAATAAATGGTTAAAATCGATGAATTCTTCCAAGAAACCTTTTCTGATTCGTAAAAGGAAAGAAACCTCTCAAACCGAAGCGGCTGCATGTGATTGATTCTGTCAGCAGCATCGGTGCTCTTGCGAAATCCTCGCCATCCCCGTTTTGTGTGCGCCGTGGATGTGGGCGCACACAGGATGCTCGAGATGGATCACCCATCTGGATCGCCTTGCTCTACGTGATCTTCCTCGGAGGGAGCCGACGTCACATGCTCGCCGCTGCCCGTATCAGGTTAGGATGAAGCGGGGTGCTCTAATTTTTGGCGGTGATCGTCCCATTGGCGATATTTCGATGTTTTGTGATTCCTATAGAAGCGCACTACAGGGCTTCCTAAACGTTTTTCTTTTGCGACCCCTTTTTATATATAATATAAAACTTGTTGCAGCCCCAAAATTGGAAAACAAATATGAATGAATCGTGAATTCTCTTAGTTGTAAAAAGATATCTTTTTTAGTTGATTGATTTCTGGTGTAAGTTCATATTTTTTTTTTTTTTTAGCGAGGCAATTTATAATATTTTTTTATTATTAAAATGCAAACCTCCAAATCAGCTTTTATCCAAACACAGACGAAATGACGATTGCTCCTTTTTCACCAAGAATCTTAAAAATAAATAAACAAATGTTGTAGATCAAGATGGTCTTACTAATTATTTTTGCTTACAAATGTGGAAGGAAGCAGCAACCTCACAAGTTTTTGCATCAATGTTCCACGGAAACCCATTTGAGGACGCGATCCTGGGAGAGCCTTGAAATATCAGAAAACCCTGAGAAGCCCGGGAGTAGCAGAAGATTTTTTTTCTATTCTATTGCCGAATTCTGTAAATTTTTCGAGAAGACAGGCAGTGAACTCAATCATTAGTTTGTTTCATCGGAAACTCCCAACAACTTTATTCATAAACTAGCTGTTATGCCCGGCTTTGCTCGAGATTAAAATACTTCCATGTCTAATATTTTTGATGTTAAAAACTACTTTTGTATAGAAAATTACAATATCCAAAATTCTTTTATCTTCTGAAACGTTTTATAATTAAAATGAGAAAATCAATTTAACCAGATGATTTTTTAAAACCGTCTGATAGCTAATTTTCTCTATAAGTTATTAATATTTGTTGCATAGGCACTTTAAATTTTGTTCGTAAGTCTTGCAGTATAGGAAAGGTTTTAACGGATGTTTTGGGACAATTAATTACATAGTAAATTTTTAATTATGAAAAAGCGTTGAAATAAATATGAATAAAAAAATAATAAAACTAGTCTCCATCGAGAATTCTTTTAATGTGAGATAGTAACAGTTCTTATGTATTCTTGTTCTTCACCAATAAAAAAAAAAGTGTTACAAATTGTAAATTTTATACACAATTTAATTTTTGAAAACAATTTTTAATGAGGGCATCGAATTGAGCGGAAATGAAACTTGTGTCGTGAAAAGATAATTTTTTTTTTACTTTAAATATGTGTAAAAATAGTTTTATGACATAATATTTATTTTCGAAAAATATCACGGAAAATGTCACATCGTGCTTAATTTCCAATTAACTGAAATTTTAATAAGATTAGGGCTTTTAAAATTTGATGATCTCTCTCGTATAAAATATATTTATAATAAGCAAAAATTTCAGAAATAATGTTAAATTAGCTCAAAATCTAACCGTTACCTAGCAACGGGAGTAGCTATAAATTTGTGTCATTTCAAAATCGTCGGCAGGTGATTAACAATTTATTAAATTTTGAAAAATTCATAAAAAATTGTCACAGACACATAAAATTGGTATTATTAAAAAGGTAAAATTTGAACTTTAAGATGGTATAAAATTAATTTTTGAGGGATAATTTGCTCCGAAGTTACTGCGGATAAACCGTTTCGGTTAATTTCTAATTAACTGACTGTTTAATTAACATTTGCTCTTTGAAACGTTGACAGCAATCTTCCACTTGTCTTAATTAATAAGTGTGCAAAGTTCGGTTGAAATCAGTGCTGTGGTTTAGGAGGAGATATGGAACATACAAACATACATGCATACCACAATGACTTTTATTTATATTAAGACTAGACGTGTAGTATGAAATATTAGTGAAATAAATTTTCAATTAGGAATATTTTGCCGTATTGGAAATTGCTGTATACTTTTTAGTAGATGGAAAATAAAAGCAAATATATTGAATTATGATTGTGGCAACCATCTACCCGCGGAGGTTGGGTGGTATAATTTTGGAATTAGGACGATCTCGTATTGGAATTCCCTTCCATCCGACCGGATTCGAAGATCCGCATCTGGTACATATTAAATCTCAGGTGGTCTAACGTCCTAACTTTGGTAAGTAAATTTTGAGTGTAGAGTTGGTGTTGTAAGTGTCCTTCTCGTCACCTGACCTCGCGTTAGAATGACTAGATCCGTCCCCAATCACCTTCATGCTCATTCACAGTTGGATGCTAATCCTTTGTTAAGCTCCGCGATCTCTCGTACTGCATGCTCTTTTTTTTCATCTACAATATCTTTACTTTTTATGATTAAATATCTAAATTATATTTCTTTTTGAGCATACTATTTTATTTCTACAGTGTCGAAAAAGTATCGCCCAGATTTCTTGCAGTCGTCCACTTAACAACGAGTGTACATTTTAAAGGTCATTATCCTAGCATTCTAAGTCCTAGCAGTAGTCGCGTTGAATTTTAGACAACTATTTACAGTTATTCACTCACCGCGTTAAATCTATTTTGTATTAAACAATTACAATAGTATACAACTTAAAACATTAAAAAAAATGTATAGAAATCAAAAACTTTCAACTTTAGGCGCTGCTACTTGAGAGATCGGAATAGTAATTTTTAGCCTTTGGCAGTAAGTGACTGAAGCCGAAACTTTGTTAACTCCACCGTTCGTCAATTCGAAGATCTCTGAAGATAGTTCAAAGGACACAAAACCATTGCCAGCTCATTTTAAAGGAGAACTCAAAACATACACCCATCGATCTTCATATAATAGTTGTTTGGGGGTGTAATTAAGTATTTCTTCATCACAAAACACAATCGAAGTGTTACAGTCAGCACGTTTTTTCGTACTGAATTTCAGACTTGGAACTCTTTTTAAGAAGAATTGTGATGGTCAAGTTAATTTTTCCTCTGAAAATATAGAAATTTAAATAACTTCATCATTTGGGGGGGGTGCAGTAAATAATCAGTACATACAGATAGTTTTTTTAAAGTAATAATGTAAGTTAGTAATCTGTTGGCAATCAAAAATTAAACGAATAATTCGTGAGTAATTAAAACGGCTTGATAATTGATACTTACGGTTAAATGAGGCTTGGAATTTTAATTTTTGACATGAGCATGCCATTATTTGCAAGCATTAAGTGTACACCATGAAGAAAGGAAGTACTGAGATGGATTCTACGCATGTGCATTAAGAAGTTATTTCTATTCCCTACTATTATATTCACAAAAACAATATTGTAATATGTAAGAAAATAAGAATTTATACAATTATATGACTATTTTAACAACTCGCCCGGGACAAAATAAAAATGAATGGAATTTTTTCAATTCATTAATTTATTTTTCATTCTTTTGATTACGATTTATATTATTTTATTTTTCATTTCTGGGATTACTATGCTGTGTTTTTGATTTAGATGGTCATTGTTTCGTGTTTTTTTTTTTTTTTTTTTTTTTTCTGTAAGTATTGGATTAAAAGCTAACAAAACCGTTCTCAGGTCAATAAACTGCCATTTTCAGAGCAAACTTTTGAATGAAATGAGGAATAATCGGAAGCGGGAATTGCCTACGCAAACTTTTGAATGAAATGAGGAATAATCGGAAGCGGGAATTGCCTGTTTTGAGCTTGGGTTATAAAATCATATAGAACAGAAAAGTAACATCCATTAAATGGGGTAAAAGTAATAGCGAATATTGTTCGAGGTAGTATATATATTCACAAATATGTGGATGGTTTTAGGACGCAGCTTCTTCAGGACCCTTCATTATATTTGATCTAAAATACCCCGTGCAATTTTTGAAATTAATTCTCCTCTTGGCAAGAAAAGCTTATTTCTGGTTTTATTTGAATTCAAGTAAATTGCCTTTGCTTCGGATATAGAGCTTTAAATTTGTTTCAGTTTTCGATTTTGTCAATTCCATGTCTGTTAATTCTTATTTTGTTGCTCAAGCACTTTTCTTCAGAGGAGACTGTTCGAATGAAATTAGAAATCGAAATTTGGTAAAATTAACTTGTTTCTTTCACTAAATATTTTATGAATAAGGAACTTCCTTTTTCCTGTTAATTTTCTGTCCCATAAGATCTGAACTTCGCAAACATTTAGTTTAAGGAATTAAATATTCTGCTTCGTTTTCCGCCAGATCTTTCATTCAGCTTTTTCTGAACTAATTTATTTGTTGTAGCTTTCATCTTAAAATAAGTTCACCTATCTCCTCCTCCGAAGTCAGACTTGGGAGAGCTCTATTTACGCAATGGAACGATTTCATTTCTCTTCCTGAATGTCACATAAACAAAGCTTAGTTTCTTTGGCGATGAAAATGTTTTCTGTTGGCGACTTTTCAAACGAAAGCATCTTTTCCGTGGGGGCTCCTATGAGTAACCATGGTGAGGGTGCGCAGTGGGCTTGGGAGCACTGACAACAGAGCATCAAAACGACGAAGTACGACTTCCATGCACCTGATGATGTGAAAATGTGATTTTTTTTCTAGCTCTATTTTTTGCATCATTTTATTTTTAAATGTAGAATTCCACAGTATCCCTTGTTTGTAACTGTGTTCTGTCGCTCTTCCAGATAATGAGCTAGCCGAGGAAAAATATCGATTTACGATATTTTGTTGACATTCGACAAGCAGCATTTGAAAGAGCTACTGTTCTTTGTTTTCTATTCCGACTTTTCGAATACGATCGAGCTTGCTTTACAGTTTCATACCGAAACGACTCGCTTTTATATCGGCCCTTCGGGCCATCTGCATCTGAAATATGTAATTGTGTACAGTACTGTAATGTACTGTACATTGATCCGATCCACCATGTGACTGTGCAAAGTATATACTTCTAACGTCTTTACTCATAGGAAAATTCAAACACTCTCCGAGCTAACTTGGCTTTTTCTTTTGAGCTTTGACCTGGCTACTGCACCATTTGGAACTGTTTTCGAGGACTAGAAATTTTTGAGGTCCTCTGTGAGTTAATGACCTCTTTTTGATCGGGATGCTTGACCTCTAAAAAATCGATCCGAACTGTTCATTTCCTCTTTTTCTAGTGATGAAATATCAGAGTTGACGAGTATAATTGTTACCTTTCTCTCTAAGTTTTGAATTCTTAACCATTCTTGAGTTCATTCTACCAGTTTTCGTGGAGACAGTCGAAATGTCTCCTCCAGAAATGGAACATTGATCTGTTTAACCTGACGAATGGCCGACCTTTGACGGACACGGTGAATATCTGGATTGAAATGTCTGGGATCCCAAGTCCACCCTTGAGTGCCCTGTTCTGAATTTCGAATAGATAGAGAACAAAAAGGTCGGGACAGGGCACCATCCTCAGTCCCCCATGGCTGAATGCTACGACCGTTCCTGGCGTGTCGGTAGCAAAGCTAGGGGGACCAGGTCACAGTTCAGGCTCAACACAGGTCTTCTGCCGTTCAAATGGTGAGTGCCTTGTTTTCAGGTTATATCCCATAGCACATTATAAAATGATATCACCCAATAATCTCATTATCTTATAATATTTATAATATCAAACAATATTATATAATATACAGCCTGCTGTGCTACCTGGGTTGCGATATTTAAGTAAATATGGTTGGTGCAAGGCTTGATGTGTTCAGAATTCAGTAGTTGAATTGTTTAAAAAAAATAAAGAAATTTGTTCAGTTGAAGTATGTATAATGTAGAAAATAACTTGCCATATCTTATTTCTTAATAAGTATAAAAACTTTCTTTAAATCGTGTTTAATTAGAATAAAATGTAAAGATAAATATTTCTTAATTTGCATACAATTTTAGAAGCATTTGTCAGTGCATGAATGTTCAAGCTTTTATAAAAGCAAACGATGGAAACAATGATATGCTGTTGCATCATTTGATTCAGAATTCGAAATATAAAATATATCGTTTCTCATTAAATTTAAAAAGAATACTATTTGTGATGCGTTCCCCCCTCCCCACAAGACAAGTGGAAATGAAAGTCATGGCTTAATATTTTTTTAACTGATTGAATTTAAATGTTGAAACTCTTTATTATATATATATTGTTAAATCTATTGCTGAATCAATGATCCTTAAAATGGTAGCCTTTGAATGTATCAAATTATTCTCCATTTTGATGACACTATTATTCAAGATTATTAGTATGTCATCAAAGAAATAAATATCTTAAGTAAGTAACAGTACTGTAACACTTTACAACAGTTTAATAGATTTTAACGATGAATATTGTGTTCATTTTGCTTGAGGTACGAGGCATTTGTTTCAGGTACTTGATATTTCAAATCTTCTTTTCTGTGTTTTGAACTATTTATTATATTTGAATTATAAACTCCATAAAATCTGAATTTAATCTTTTGAAAGGTCATTTGATTATAAATCAGAATGAATATAAAATTATTATTTTCGATATTTTTGTTCTAAACCTGGGTGACTTATTGCGCACATATCAAAATTTTGATTGTGACTCTGTTCTGCAGTAATTTCCCCAATACTCGATCCAAAATACTGAAAAAGTGGAGACATACATTAATGAGAATATATTTTTTTTTGTGAGATTATTGTGATAGTTTGGATTTAAAAGTATGTTATGAACAGCCAAGAATAAGGTCATTCTCAGAAGGTCACTGGTTCAAATCCTGATTTCAATGCATTCTGCATATGCGTTTTAAAATTGTGGAGAACTTAAGATCGTTACTTCTTTGCAAGTTTTACCTGCGACTTTCGGCACTGTTACAAAAATTATGAAGTTCATCACCAATGATGTAGCTTAAAACGGACATCGAGTTGTTAATTAAAGAATTTCGGAGAAAAAGCAACAAACCATGTATCATTTGATCTATCAAATCTCTTATAGAATTTTTCAAATTCTTATCAGGAAGAAAAGTATTTGAACAATATTTTGAAACAATTATCATTTCCTAAAACTGGATGCGAAAATTACTCTTCCACCAGATTTTCGTATTAAACAGCTGTAATGTTTCGAAGGGCCATACATGCAAACAAAATTAATAAAAATCTCGGCCTCTTTACCTGAGGGTTCCATATCTGATTTCATTAAAAGATCCCCCGTGTACACGATTCTGTTGCACGTTAAGTCCATCGAGGTCAAACGCCTTCCTGATGTGGTGTGGAATTTTGGAGAAGAGGTTGTCGGCTCAAGTGCAGCCCTTGTCATGTGACCAGCGGTTGAAAAGTAAGAGGTTCGTTCCAAAATAGCACTTGTGTTGTTTCTAAAACTTTATCGGCATTTCTATTACTAAATTATACTTGAAGATTTCGACAAACAATAAAGCCTTAAAGAGGATTGAAGTTGAAATTTACAAAAGTATAATTAAGCCTACTATTTTTTTTTTTAAAAAATATATTAGGCATGATTATGATGCTCATCATAGATTTCAGATGTCATTTCTTAGCTGAAAACCAGTATTTTTTCTAAAATTTTTATTGAATTAATATATAATATAGTCTAACATCTATAACCATTACCTTCTAACCTTCATGAAGGTTTATCGAAGTTAATTGAATTCGAAGCTAATTAATTCTTTCGGAAACTGATGATAAACACACATTGACGATTTAACTGTGTCTGTATTTCCAACCGTGTTTGTTATAATTCGAACAAGATCATTTTTAAAATAAATTTAATTAAAAAAAGTTTTATTATTGTTCTAATCAGCAGTATTTTTATTTTAATTACTTTCTACTTTCCAATCTCGAAATAAATTTTTTATCAAACTGACTACTATCTGGCGCTAGAGTTACGAAATCAAAATTTAATTTAACTGATAATTAAGCTCTGGAGATATATTAAAACGATTTTTTTGACATCGAAAACACAGAAATGTACAAAATTTCAAAACTCTTTTTCATCAGTAAGTGAATGAAAAATCGATTTCCAAAATTCAATTTTTACTAACACGAAACAAATCAAATTAAATAAAAATCAATTTTTTTTAAAAAATCAATCATCATTTTTATTAGCTTTTGAGATAAATGATAATAGCTTGATGCTTATTTCCCAGTGTTAAATGTTGTGACTTTTTAAAATTATGCTTTAAGTTTTATAAGAGTTTCTTTACAATATTTTGTGAAAAGCCTATAAACCAAGCGTAAGAAAACAATGAAAAATTCACGTGTTTGGCTTCTCTCAACTCCTTTCCATTTTGCCGGAAATTTACTCGGAGCACCGTGTCCTCGTATATTGAACCCAAAATGAACTGTCATCGCTGATATATTTAGGTGTTTTCAAGAGTTTATGATAAGAAACAGAGTAGTGCCTTATCTCGGACTCTTCGTTCGGGCTTTAGATGGCTGAAGTTTCATACTGTGGGAACACAGGATGTGAGTGTTCAGCTTTTGTGTCTCTAGTAACAAAAAGCCAAAATTTCATGTCATATCCATAGTTTGAGAAAAGAGTATTCAGATTTAATTACAAAAAAGGTAAATTCCATTTTTCACTTTCTTAGTAATTACGTCTGAAATTGAACTTTAGTATAATCGTAAGTGACAGTGTTTCTGAGGTTCTTAGTGTTTAAAATTTGAGGTCAAGTAGTAGCAGTCTTCAATGAAATCTATATTATCAGTGATAAAATGAAATGTTTTTACTTCTTTGATGGAAAGGAGTATTATTTTATTTCTTGTCTTGTTTGTTCTATGATTTTTGAAAATAATGTAACCTTAAAACTACGATGATTAACAAAATAAAAAGTATGCGTTATTTTGTAATATATACTGTGTAGTTTTTGAACTTTCCCAATCTGTAATTTTTTTTTACATGTTGGAGTTAATGATTTTCATGGAATTTCTGACCTGTTTATTAATATCATTTCCTTTCTAAAAGTGAAATATATATTATTGTTCAAGGTAAAAGAGGCCATGCAAAGCAAGTAAGAAAATTAAGATCTGAAAATTAATTTTTTGTGTTCTGAATGTTATGCATGCAATGCTTCAGTCCAAAAATTAGTCTGAGAAAAATTAAAAATGCAAATATATTTCTTTCCATCTGTAATGCTTGAATATATGAAAAAAAAAATCGGGGTTTAAAGTGCCATTTGATGTTCTTATAAAACAGGTTGTGGGCTTTTAAATTTAGTGAAATGGGAACTTCTGTCATCCAACATAAATACTCAGTTTGCGAAGGTGACATGGCATTTTATGTTTTTGGTAAATTTAGATTCATCCATTTTCCATCCCCTAGTTCTTATACGTCTAATGTTTCAGTGTTAGTAAGAAATAAATAGATGTCACAGAAATTGTAGATGTTAATATAAGGAAAGTTATGGTTTTTGACTTCAATATAGTCCTGCTAGTTTTAGATAAACTCTACAATCATTGTGACACTATGTATTTTCAGTTCTTCATTGATTCACAAAATCTAGTAATTTTTTTAAAATTCATGGGTTTGTTTTAGTTTTCAGTTTCTGCCAGTCTGGTTCGCAGCATCAAACAAACCATAATTTAAAACAACGTTGCTAATTTCTTCCTCACTTGCAGTCTTTTTCGATCACACACACACACACACAAAGTTACGTAATTTTCACACGGTAGCCTATCGATATATAACGAATCGACACTTGACTGGAAATTTGAGTTCAGTCTCGATGTCTTAAGTGCCCCGAAAGGCTGCCGTAACTTTTGTACTAATTTTTGATAGTTCTTATTTTGTGTCAGATTCTTAATTGCTCTTGAATAAAAATTGCATACATTTTACCAACCTTTACCTAGACACATCGGAACTGAATTAAATTTCCAGCCAAGTGTCGCTGGGTTAATGCTGCGCAGTGGCTAATCCAAGATTTGGGTCTGGAGGGGGGCTGAGGTCATAAAAATTTTGTATCATCGTGACGAATGTCAAACCTCATGGCGTATATAAGCCAAAATGCTTTAACTTTAGACTTTATTCGCCTGATAATAAGAATCATAAAGAACGCTACAATACTTTCGTCGATAATTTAATAAAAACACAATGAAACTACTAGCAAAAAAAAAAAAAAATGATTTCGACCACGTCAACGCTACAAGTACGAGTGAAATGACTACAAAAGTTTCGACCCTGTCAAGTTAAAAAGCAATGTTGTCACAGTTTTTATTATTATTATTTTTAAAAAAGATAGATTAAGAACAAACAGTTGCAGTGATTTTTAAATAAAATCAAGAATTCGGTTTTAGCTCTGAGCGGGGCTGCAGCTCCAAAGCACCCCTTTCCCCTGGATTCGCCACTGATGCCGCGAAAGGCTGCTATGCGGAATTATTTAACTTTGTTTCTGTTATTTAAAAAAATACTTTCCGAGTTGTACTTTATGAATATGTAATAATATTTATCGTCATGTTCTGTTATGAAGTGAGGAAGCCTCCACCTTAATTTATGGACACTGTGTTTGTTCCCCATATTTGATATCCTTATCAATTAATTACATGGTGGGAATGTAGAATTTTCAAGTTGCCATTGACGTATCCAAATAGCGAGAAGTGCAAATGACAAGTCTAATGAGTATGTCTCAACATTCTCAATTACGCACTTTCTGCGGATGACTTGCAGAAAACATTGATGAGTCTGAGGTTATTTTTCTGGTGGCCCTTTCTGGCTCCTTTTAATTTGAACTTCGTATTTCATCACGCACTGGCTGATTACGGAGAAAGCTCCGCTGGACTTGACGAATATTGCTTCGCTGAAGGAATAAAAAAGTTCAATTAGTGTCATGATCTTGGCTCGACGCCACTGAAGTTCAGGAAGAAGTTGGTGCGCTGATGGAGTGGTTTTTATTTTCTTCTCCCCACACACTTTCTCTGAGAAGTAACTGAAAAAAAATAGAAGCTGAACTATAACAAGGAGAAAACTTTGGTCTAGTTTCAAATCCAAAATAAAATGCCGTGTAAATTAAGGACAGTGTACGTTCCGTTTTGTTTAACTTTTTTATATCTGACTAATCGTTGACTATATTATAATGTTCCATTAATTAAATTATAAGAATGTGTGATTAATAGGATATTTGGAAAGTAAAGTAATTTCCAAGTTGCAGGCCTATATTTGGATTATGCATTGCCCACGTGTTTAGTATTGCGTCTTTACTTCAGGCGACTTGAGCCATTTATTTGATAATATATATTTTGGACTCGTTGTCTTGTTAAAATTGCTTGGATGCAGATTTTAAAAAGGCTTAAGCTGTAGACTAAGAAATTATCATTATTGTATGATGGAAATTTTAAAATCTTTATCATTAAACTATTTTTTACGCAGTCTTTCTCAAGACATAAGTACAGTAGATGTTTGACAGTTTTTAACAGCTCATAAAAATGATATTTAGATGAGGGTATATTATGATCAACAAAACTTTACTATTACAGGGTTCGTACGCTTCCTTACAAGTCCTTACTTTTATATTTAGTCCTTAAAAGCCCTTACAAATCCTTATTTTTATGCCCTATTTTTAAAAAGTCCTAGAAAGTCCTTACTTTTTGCCACCTCAGCTAGAGCGAAATACATGCAATATTTAGAGAGTGAAAGATCCAAAGAAAAGACTGAAACAAAACCAATTGAAATGAAAAGCTCTAGGTTGAAATAGATTTTTTAAAATAAAAGAAAACGTTCCCAACCAAATACACCAAACAAATGGGGAAGCGAATGATTTAGCTAACGAGGCTGAAAAGTCAAAGGACATAAATTTATTTATTCAATCGCATGAACTAAGAAAAACAATTATTGAAAAGAAATTAAAATAAATACCTTGGGTATAAAATTGAATGAAAAAAGTTTGGAATTAAAAGATATTTAATTTGATTACCAGTGTCATGGTTTTTTTCATCAATTTATTAACTCGTATTTTTAAGAATTTTTGTTGTGTTAAATTTGTAATGTATCTTCTATCTATGTTTTATATTATACTTTATCATCTAATAGGTTGAATTTGCAAAAGTTAGACATTTTATTCAAAAATGCGTGCGACAATTCGTTAAGTTTATTCGATTTAGAGGTCCTTATTTTTTGGTTTTGTAAGTCCTTAAAAGTCCTTGATTTTCTTTTAAGGAAATGTGTATGAACCCTGTATTAACGAACAGTAGCGGCAGTTGAGGGCAAAAAAATCTATAGACACCTAAAAGATCTCTAGAGTATAGGGTAGACAACAAAAGTTAAAAATTTAGGTACAAAATCAGCTAGCTTTTCTGAACACTATTCTTTTTATATAATTCCTAATTTTAGGCAACTAAAATGAAATAAAAATTTAATTTTTTCCTCAAAAAATGTGGGGGGGGGGCCCCCGCCCCTCCCCCGACTCGTCGCCACTGTTAACGAAAGAAAATGTACACATTAACTGCCATTTGATGGCTGGAAGTCATTTATAGGCTCGAACTTAATTTTAATTTTTCAACATTATATAGCGATCCTTATTCAAAACATTAGGGAAATAATTAATGTCCATGTTTATTATTTTGACCCTTTGTTTTGCAAGAAATAAATCTCCGGCGGCAGTTAATGTGTTGAATATTGACCATTTTTTTAAAATCAATATTTATGCAGTTTGTCTGTTGCTATTGGTGTCGTGGATGTTGCAGTTTGCTGTCGTACAATTTAATTAAAAGCACAATTTGAGAATTTTAACCACACGCTTCTTTGAGACCAAGAAACTGATGATAACTTTTTTCTAAATAAGGACTTTTGAACGTGGTGGCTCACAACAGACACTGGCATACTCATCAAATAACTCAGAATTCTGAAGACTTGTTTCGGATGCTTCACCGCGGGTTGTTTTCTCCTTCCCTCGGATGTTGCAACGCCATTTTTTGTTGAGTGCGCTTTCGGATATCTTATCTGTAAAAGTGGCGCTCAGAAGAAAAAAAGAAAAATCGGAATTGGAGTGTCTCATCCGAATAAGAGGCGGCGAGATTAACTTTAGAAGGACAGAACTGCGATGCGACGCAAATTGAAAGGCTGTCCACTACTGGTGAAATCTTTTCATTTTGTCTGTGACGAATGGCTGTGGACGCCTGCCATCCGCCATGTTGGGGTTTTAATCGAACCAGGATGTTTCTTCTTAACTCGCAATTAAACCACTGAGCGTTTCCTCTGTTTCTTTTATCGGACTGGGTGATCAAAATTCGTCAAAATTTCTTGCCAGTTGTACGGAAGTTAAAAAATTTTGACAAATAGTGTATGTGTTTTTGTGTAAGATAACTATACGTCCTTGTTGCTTGAAACAGTCCCGAGTTTTACTTATAAATAAATAACTCATATTAAAATTGTGACTTGGATTAATTTTTAAACATGTAG
Source organism: Araneus ventricosus (assembly GCA_013235015.1). Classification (NCBI taxonomy): domain Eukaryota; kingdom Metazoa; phylum Arthropoda; class Arachnida; order Araneae; family Araneidae; genus Araneus; species Araneus ventricosus. The sequence continues at coordinate 77,513 of BGPR01005498.1, read as the reverse complement.
ATCGATTGTTAATTTTAAATTAACTTTTGCAATATGTAGAGTGACCAAACATCCTGAACCAGCTAGAGCAGTGTCGACTTTCGTCTCTTTGTCGCAGATTGAAAAAGCGTCCCGAATTCCAATCAAATGCCTCACATTGTCCCGTTTTTTCACTTATCAGTAAATAGTGAAATTGAAAGAAAAGGATTTGCTAATTTGATTTTTCAAAAAGTTGATTTCTGGAGAATTCTCTTTCTCAAAATATGCTAAACAAAAAATGTGGTCTCCTTAATATGTGGATGAAACCAGTTTGAAAAGAGTAGTGTAAAAGCAACAGAACTTCCCGCTCTTTAAAATCCTTAGTTATTACGTTGCATTTGAATTTTTATTGTATTTATTTCCATATTTCGGGAGAAGGGGCCCATTACCATTTATACCTTTCCCTCGCCAGCGTCCCGAGTTCAAGTTCAGAAAATCTGGTCACTTTAGTTTTTGTTTAGTGTTTCATGCCATCTTTGGTGATGGGGTACTGCAATTAATGGCCTCAAACAAAAAAAAAATAATCTAGGACTATTTTCTTAATAAAGTTTTGGAATAAATGACAAATTAGTTTTATCATGTTTTCGAAAGACAAAAGCATTTTTATATTCATAAGTATGAATTCCGATATCGTGAGTATCTCGTTGATGAAAGAAAGATGTGTAATTTGAGAGTGGGTGATGATCATTCTTAAAAATGCCCATATTTCTTTATGTTTCTTATATGCTGCCTTTAGGTTTTATGCATTTGCCAGCAATTCTGAAAGAAAGGTGGAGAATTTGAAACCTCATTTATAGGTTGTTAAAAAAATAGCTACACAAAGCTAATAGAATACAAGACACACAGCCTAGTTGTGTTTCTTGCTTACTTCTACAAACTAATATAAACGTGTAAAACTTTTATGTGTTATATCACTTAATTGCATAGTTTTCATAGTGTAAAATGAAAAATGATTTTCGTATGTGAAAAATAACGTAAGGCATTTATAAAACGAAAAATATATGTTTCTGTTTGTCAATCACAAGAACTTCTCCTAAACGGTGGGAAGTGGTGATATGAAATTTGACTATGTCATTTTCCGATCCATTTCTAATGCTGTTTTCAGCTTTTAAAAGCAATCATATCTAATTATACATAATTAAGTAAGGGAAAGAAGTATGGAAATCTTAAATAAAAATCATTATTTGATGTAAAAAAAAAATAGCGGTGTAAGTATTTGTATTTGATGTTATTTCCAATATAAGCTGTAACGGAGTGTTATATGTAAATCTTAGACAATACAAGCTCTAACGGAGTGCTATAGGCAAATCTTACTAAATATATATAATACAGCTAAGTCTTGAAACAGAGTTGTAATAAAAGATTTAATAAAATTATCTAATTAGCTATTCCCCAATTCTTATTTCTCACGAATGCATTTTTTAACAATGGTACTCAGTATATGATGAAGAGGATCTTGTATGCTAATCGCTATGTCACATGCTTGATTACGCAGAAAATATTTTTGTTCTTTTTATGCAGGTTTGTATTAAATAGGGAGCCACTAAAAATGAGCAAAGAAAATCCTTACTTCCGTAGAGAATTCTTGTCCTTGTTTTTGCTTCAATTTGGATAGAACTTTTCCCTCCCTCCAAAATGCAATTAAATCGTCAAACTCTTAGTTGGAAGCCCTTTTAAGTCGTAATGACATTAAATGCTAAATGGCACATTCAATGCCTTTCTAAGTAGAACACGCCTTCAATTTCGTGGAGCCATCAAAGTTTTTGATGAAAGGCTCTCTGTTCGCCGAAGGCCCGTTGTAAATCGGCACACGCTAGAATCAGCATTCAATATCGTGTTTTTCACTCTTTTCCTTTTTTCTTCCTGATCACCGGACATTGTCGAAGCATCGTATTGTATTTCTGTATTAATTCAGCGAGAAAGTAATTAAGCTCAAGGAGAGTTTTCTTTAGGTCAGTCTTGCTGACAGCTTGTATAATTAGACAAAGACTTCAAAGAAGCAGACACCAAGATGCTTATTTTCTAATTACTTTAATTTTAAAATGAGTTGCCCGATTTTGGGTACTTGTGATCACGTTTTGAACTAAAACCATGGTCATGATACTTGAAGGTCAGTGAGTAGTAAATGTCTATTTTCCCATTTTTTTCCTTCAAATCTTCTGTTTCATTAAAATTTTAAATGATTTTTTGATTCATGCTTGTGCATTATAATATCTTATGCTTTAAATGCTATGATAATGTAACGCTAACTGAACGAAAGAATTTCTAACTTTTTGCATAGAACGATCAATAAATGTTTGGCAATCTATTGATGCCTTTTGCTTTTTCGTCCTGGGACAAAACATACTGAATCGAAGACTGCATTTAACGAAAACTAAAACAAAATATCCCAAAAAGTCATGAATTTTTACTCGTTTCTTTTGTCTTTTAACTAAATGTTAACTCTCACGGGAAAGAAATATGCAGGACTTTAAAAAAAAGCAGTCTCATAGATTGTAAATTGCAGTTATAAATAATTCGAGATCCTCGTGTGAAATTTGCACAAATTAAAAGCTAAGTTCAGGATTAACTTTTGTCACTAAATCCTGCTAAGTTTTAGTAGGATTCATTAAAAATGATACATGTTTTAGGAAGAATTGGAGTACGCGGAGGAGATGGGGGGGCGGAGGCTCTGAACCCAAATTGTAATTTAATTCCAAAGATTATGCTTCGAAATTAACCCTTTGCACTCCGAAAGATAATAAGATGCATATTTACACACAAGGATTGATTTAGCGCTTTAGGAAGATGAAAAATATTGTTATTAATTTGTTTCAATGCCTTCAAATTGATCTGTGTGTTGTTGCTTTTACATGGTTTTTATAATAAGTGCTATCCAACAAGATTGTGTAAAAAATGCATCATTCAGACATGATGCATGCAGTCAGACTCGACATAAGAGTGCAAAGGGTTAAAATTATTAGAAAGGACAAAGGTTAAGGTGGTACTTTTTTAATGTCTAATAGGGCGCAAACAATAAGCGTAATGATAAAAATGTTCCTTTTCTGCATAAACATGTTTCATTATGCATTATTAATTCCGCATAATGTGGATGGGTTTCCTTCCCTTTTCGAAATTAATGAAGCATCCCGCTTTGCGAATGGGTTGGAATTATGGATGTGTGGTTGGGTAATGACGCTACTTACCCGCTACTATTAATGAGGTAGCAACATGTAACTTCTATTCTTGCAATTTGTACATCGTTGTAGAAGATACATTACTGGATTGAACGGGGTACCAACCTTCTAAAATATCCATGTGGTAGAAAATTCCATAAAAGTAATCCTTCCGTAGTTTGTTATGTATTATTTGTATTACTAATATAATAGCCCAGATCTGTCTCTCACTGATCCGGTAACGCTCTGACGTCACCAACAATAAAATTCGCGCCATAGCACTACGAGACGTTAAATAGCATCATTTCATTGTTAGAACACCTAAATTTCAGTAATTTTAAGAAGTAATTGTCGTTCTAATTTCAAATTTAATAGCTCTAAAATAGTGAAATAAAATTTTCTATCAATTGATATAAAATTTATCTCGTTATGATCAATAGTTCCCGAGAAATTTTAAATTTTATTAATCATATATTTCAAATTAATTTCCGTTTTTTTAATAGAAAGTAGTAAATCACGTCAGTGGTATATCATGTGCGTGATATAGTTTGGATGCCACGATGCATCTGATTATTTATTGCAATCGTGATGATATAATTTGATAATATTGTTTGGAAACGTTAAAATTTACACAAACACATCTGAAGTACAAGGAAAATCGATAAACAACGAAAAATACTTCACACGGAATGTTGTTTACTAAGAGATTTTTTGAATAAAGAAATATGTAAATAATATGTTAATAAAAAATATTTCCTGTCATGAAACATCTGTTTATTTTATTTGTTTTCAATCAATGTTAAATATTTCTCTCGCATATATATCTATTTAAACACGTCAGATTTGACTTTAGATCTCTCTAATGAAGAGGCAATTTGCACCCGACATGGTTTGACGGGTGATTTTCTAGTTTATATAACAAATGATGAACTATTTAGCATTATATATGTTACAGATAATGTTTGAAATTTAATCATTCTACACAATGTCTAGGTAAAGTGCGTCTTTGTATGAAATGTCCAGGTGTTGTATAGAATAGAAAATGCTTTTCTTCGCGATGTATGAAAATGGCTTTAATTGAAAAAATGCTTTTGAAAATGGGGGAGGGAATGTACGGGACGGAATTTTTCTGTAGACCGAGGAAAAATAATTCCCAAATACTTGTCGCTAAAATATAGACTATGATTATTATTTGGATACTATTTAACTGCCCTGTCCTCACGAACCCATTAGTTGTTTAAATTAACCTCACTAATGTCTAGTGAATGCAAGTGAAATGTTAAAATAAGATTCATGTTTCTTACTTTGCGTAGGTATTCTATAGAATGCTTGAATTTCATACAATGTCATCAACATAAATTATTCTTATTGATATGGCAGTGTAACTTAAGAGAAATATTGTTTAAAGGTCGGATCTTTTTCAACATAAAAGTAACACACATACAAAAGAATCAGTATTTAACTTCATTTTTTAAATTGTAAAATAAGGTTTTGAAGAATGGACGAGGTACCACTTTTCTTCCGTATGTCTTTCATCAGCTATTTTTCTTTTGACAAACAGCTCTTTCAACAAGAACCCTTTATTTTCATTTTACTTTCGAATATGTAGAAAGATTTGGCTCTGATTCTCTCTCTGTCTCATCTACAAACCATTCCTGTTAACTACAGAATAAATCGCGTATCTTAGAAGGGAAGAAAGGCCAAAGAAGTTAATCTTTTGTCCTTGTGTCCCAATCTCCGCTTAGCGGTAATGACAAATGATTCAGTCTACTTTATTTTGACTGCTATGTCTTTCTCAACTTAATAAAAATATCTTTTCTGGTAGTGTTGCGAATCTCCCTCCATAAAATTCCTTTCCTACTTTGATGGTTCGTTGTTTACTAAGGTATAAAATTTCATTGTTTGTTGTGATATGAGACTTTAAGCATCGCTGCTTCCTTCCTGAATTGGGTCAAGTTGTATTTCGGATCAGATGGGCTTTGTCAAAAAAATTTAATGCTTCGGGCTTGGACAGATCGAGAATTACAGTAATGTTTTTAAATAGAATATAATATTTTTTTATATATATATTTATTTTTTATATAGAATAATATTTTCAGTGATGTAGAGCCTCAACTTGTTTTTTCAAATGGAAGCAAATTACACCATTATTTGAAAAGTGTCAGTCATGTTTATTTTCATGTTTTTCACTATTTTCACCAATCTAATATGAAAGAAGAAATGAGCTGGCAGCCTTATCATCGTGATGATACTTTAAGATCAGACTTCAGAAACTGGAAAATTCAGGAACACGCAGAGAACTCGGTGTTGTTGCAGTTATCCATTTCTTAGTCTCTTTGGTTTCCAATTTTTAATAGAAACATTATCGGTTATGTATGAGTAGAAATACTTCAAAGCACAGAAAACTATATTAGAATGCGCGGCAGGAATACCAACATTTGCCTACATACCTTCTTAAACCTACAGGAATACCATCATTTGCCTACTGTATTACCACCACGAGAAAAACCCTAGACACCAGACATGCCTGTGGCGGGCATTATGGAAACGGGATATTCCACTGCATTTTGGGGGTGAAGGAAACGCATTTATTTCATTTGGCGCAGATAGAACCGACGGAAATCTCGTTTCACTTTGCACTATGCTACGGTCGAAAACGAATTCTCGCCTTACGAAGTGTGCTTAGTTCGCCAAATATTGAGGCTGATTTTAAACCTGTTTACCTCCTTTCTTCGACTCGTCTACTTACGGCAACCCTGTCCAAGGTTTTTCTCCTGATGGTAGGACAGTACATACCTTCTTATACCAACAGGAATACCAACATTTGCCTACTGTCCTACCGCCAGGAGAAAAACCCTGAAGAGGGTTGCCTCAAATAGACGAGTCGAAGAAAGGAGGTAAACGGGTATAAAATCAACCGCAATATTTGGCAACCTAAGCGCGCTTCGTTAGAAGAGGAATTCGTTTTCGACCGAAGCACAAAACGAAATAAGACTTCCGCCAGTTCTATCTGCGCCAAACGAAATAAAGCCCTTTCCTTCACCCCCAAAATACAGCGGAATATCCCGTTTCCATAACGACCACCACCGGCCTGTCTAGGGTTTTTCTCGTGGCGGTAGGATAGTACATACTGTTCAGCAACGGATTTCGAGACTACCACTTTTGGACTATTTTACACCGGAAAGGGGTGTCAGGCAATGAGTCATATGAGCCCTTTTCCGGAGTTCTTTGTTAGATCACGTTCAGTAAAATGTAAACACCACCCTTCCATTCTTCCCGCCGACCCCCCCCCATTTTGATGAAAATAACTCTGCCCGGCGCTTGCTCAAAAGTGCGGAGGGTTTCCGAATCCGTTGCTAAACAATACTTACAAAAGTACAAATGCATACAGTGTATTATAGATTAAACATATTAGTTGGAGCAATGAATAGCTGTTCCCGACATTGATAGATTATAATTTTTTTTTCTATTTTCTTATTTATTTTTCCCGTAAAATTTTGAATTCTTCGTCACACTGATATAGAAATCGTAGGAATTGGCTGTCTCTCTTATCTTTTCTGAAAATACACCATTTTTTCCCCCCTGCCGCCTCTTTATAACATGATGGTACTAAATCTTATAGAATAACAAATGGTAGTCTTAAATAATAACTATTCAAGATTTGAAATTTGGAGAAAATAATTCTAATACGTTATTTTTCAAAACTAATTATTGCAGAATAAATAGTTTGTAGTGCAAAAGACTGGGGGAGGACGTTCAATTTTACATGGCCCACTACCCACAGGTACAATTGTGTTAGGAAACCCAAAATCCATAAAATGAGTGTTGGTATTGATAGTGTAAAATTCCAGTAGTTCAAAATAAAAATCTAATTTAAAGTTTGGTAAAGTTTATGAAGTCTTCTCTAGTATTAATGTTAACCTTTGTCCCTCTTCAATTTGTATGAAAAGCGTCAGTGACGGGGATTGGGTTGATAAAGTGGGGGGGGGGGGGGCAAAATAATTTATAGACATCTAAAAGTGCCTGGTAGTATAGGGGTAGATAACAAAATTTACAAACTTAGCTAACTTTCCCGGACACTATTGCTTTTTAATAATTCTTAGTTTTAGAGAGCTAAAATGAAATAAAAATTTAATTTTTCCAGCAAAATGTAGGGGGGGCACTGCACCCCTCGCCGCCACTGAAGATCGTATAAACAACGGCAGTGTGATTAAATGCAAAATGCTATGGGAAAAAACAAAGTTCTTCCTTCTATTGTGTTGACAGTATGTACACAGTGTTATAAATTTTTGATTTGCAGTTTGAATCTCTGTAGGTACTTATAAACTAGGACATGCAAACTCGTTAAAGTTAGTTTAGAAAACATCGGGCTATGCCCCGTTATTTTTAAGGCACATCATTCGCTACTTAATCCATGAATGAAACATAATTTATGGGATTAATCCTAGAAGTGACTTCAATTGCTTTTAAGCAGTTTAATTTTAGCCGTGAGAAACTAGAACAAAAGGATTCAAATTAAGAGCCATTTTTGCGATGAATAGTTTAATTAACCCTTAACTCCAATTCAAGGTTACATTGCTTCCGTATCAAGATGTCATTAATCAATCTTGAGGAAAGGGATTCAATCGGGAAAGAATTCGTGACTACCGAAAAATCAATACTTCAGTAATCGTTTTCCTTAACCCCGAAAGCAAACTTTTTGACACGAAACACAACTTGCCCATTTAATCAATTCGGAATTAACTTAAAGAAGCAATTCTTAGAACCTTCCACATCTTCAATCAAACCAAGTTCTGTTACATGCTGGCGAGTGAAACAAAAAACGCAAGGACTTGACTTCCAAATTGCCACTAATTAAATAGCAAGCACATTTGGGAGAAGTGAGGGTGGGGTAGGGGAATAGCCCTGGCAACGCGTCACGCTTACCCCACATGACGTCACACGTACGAGTGAACGGTTGCAATGTTCTGCCGTGCCCCGCATCGAGAACAGGCTGGACTATAGAAAAGCGGTGGTTGTTTTGAAAGGCTTTGTGTTTGGTGACATCTGCCCGCATGTGTGGAGCAAGGGTAAGCTGTGATGTTGAATCTGTAGGTTATTGTTGAATTCAAAAGAAGTATTTATCTGTGTATTTCGTTTATATTTGTGTTATAATTATGGCTTGGTTAGTTTTTTAAAACAGGATGAGTCACGGTGCCAAAAGATTGGTCAAAGTAGAATATGAAGTCGGGTATTCCGAATATATTGGAATGAAAAAGAAGTGGTTTTACATTTAATATTGAATTGAATACTATGTAAATATGTTTGTTACCTTCAGTCTATAGAAGGGTTATCGATCTTCGTGTCATATGCTAAACGCAATATACTATTATTTTTTTTTTTATTATTATAAATTGTTTCATTTCAGAAAGAAATTTTTATAACTGTCGATTTTATTTCAACTTGTGTTATTTTATTTGAAAATAATTTTTGGATATATCATTTACTCACTAAATGTAATGCACCAAATGATTTTGATAGAAAGATGCATAATAAGCATATAAGTTAGAACGGGCAAATATTAGAGCAAAATTCATTTTGGAAAGGAGTTTTCAATCAATTTTTACTCGCTTTTTTACCCAGGCTCTGATATTTTTGAGTTTCGTCCCCCGTAATTGTATTTGGTATTTAATTTTTATCAAGTTTACTTATACTGTGGGCCGTGATCCACATTAGGAAAAACTTCTGTTATACTTTGCAACAAAAAGTAATTAAGAAATTCATTATAGAAGTTAAAATATTTCAACATTTAATGACTAAATCATCGTATTAGACTCATCTTTATTTATCTTCAGTTAATGCTTCATTTGTGTATTTATTTAGCTGAATGTCTGGACACTTAAAAGTTACAAAAAATATTTGATTAAAGATAAGGCCACATAAATTTTTTCCAGCCAAATAAAGCAACAAGTAGAAAAATGGAAGCCCCGCATCATATAAGTTGACCCCTTTGTTAATATTCTTCTTACTCTTACACATATTTACGGATTTTTCTTTCTAATTTCTGTTAAAGATTATGCCATCTTCCATTTAATTTATCTGTCACTCTTTAAGAAACAATTAAATTGTAAAGTGAATTGCCATTTATTAAGTAAATTATATCATAAAGCTATGCGAAATAATTCGCTTGTTTTTATTCTTAAACAAGATTTTACTGCTTTCTTTCGTAACTTAAATATGTGTCAAGGATAAATTTATAAAATAGTTGCTTGGTTGTCAGCTGTCTAAGATCGCTATTCTCGCCGACAGATGTTTTAATCACACAACCGATTATTTTATTTATTTATGAAACGAATTCCGCGAAACAGTTTTCTTCTTAAAATAGTTTTGAAATACATTCTAAGTTGCGTATTGAAGTTGCAATGTTTATTTGTTTAAATTTTAAGTTTCAGAGTAATTCTTGGGATTTCGTCATTTTTGTAAAACGTTTCTTTGCAGCTGACAGAAATTCTTGAGTTAACTGCCCTTTTTGAAGTAATTTGTATGTAAAAGCTAGTGTTCAGATTTTTAAAAAATTATCACCGTTTAACCACAAAACCTGCTTTAAAGTTTGTTTCTACATTCACTGAAATGCTGAATTTACTGATTAAAATACTTACGAAATGCGCTGTCTCTTATCCTAAAGATTCTGATTTAACGTTGCTTTTTTGTTGAATTTCATAAGATTTATTACGACATTTCAGGTCTGAATTTTAGTGAGTACAATAGTAGTTGCCTAGTTGAAAGAATAATAACAAAAGGAGGAGTTATCCTAACACGGGGTTGACACGGTCCTTGAAAACTCCTTGAATTTTATTTGTCTTACTCAGGGCCCTGGAAAAGTACTTGATTTTTCATTGGGTTCTTGAAAAATAAGCAAATGGTCTATCAAATATTTTTGGAGACAGAAGAGAAAACCAGTTTGTGAATTCCAGCACCATTAAAAGGGGTGTTTGTATGGGAATGCTGTCAATCATCAATCTTTTCTCTCTTTGTATTTTCAAAGACAGCTTAATTTGGCAATTTAGTAAAAGGCACCAAGGTTATTTCTCCGTCGAGTAAAATAGTCCTGCAATTATCCTAATATATTTTTTAAGTAATTGATATATTAGAGCAGAATTTTGTTTTAAGTACCAACAACCTATTTTCTCTGCAATGAAATCTGTTTTCAAAATGTGTGTTATTTAATTTCATAGAGCCAGGGAACTATGTGTTCATGTGAACACAACTCAAAAACATAAATATCTAGATGGATAAAATTTGGTATACAGTTTTATCATTAGAATTGTCGATCCAAATCAAAATTTTTATTTCAAAAATAAGAATACAAATGATTAATTTGATTTAAATTTATCATTCGCATTTTTATGTCTAAAATTTGTAATTTTATGGTTCTTGAATTTTATTAAAAAGGTCCTTGAAATTCCTTCAAAAGTTCTTGATTTTTTTCCTCGATAAGTGTAGGAATTCTGTAACAAGCTTTCCCAAAATTTGTGATAAAGTTATATACTATCAAAAATTATTAAAAAAAGTGACAAGAATGATAGTTTTCGAATATCAAATATCCATTACCGTATGTAGTCATTAGCAGGTAAAATGTTGTTAATGCTTCATTTTTATACACTTTTATTTAACTTGACGTGTTTCATGTTTGCAAGGATGGAATTTTGTTGTTGGTTTTTCACTCACTTCCTGATGTGCTAGAATTCTGAAAGTTTGCACACTTATGTTTCTTGGATGTCATTACATTATTTAAATATTTTCAGAATTTGACTATCAGTTAATCAATTACTTTAATTAAATTTTGATTCCATACGCCTGGCTTCTCCTGATTTCGAGATTTCATAATATTTATAATAATGAATTATAAACTTAAAAAAAAAAGATTTTTAAAAATCTATTTTTCAGTCCACTAATAAAAGTGTGTTTTCAAATTTTATATAAATAATTGTTGACAGCGAAGTTTCTATTTCGTTTCTGGATAATAAACAGTTGGATTTTTCCTCTGAGCTAGAATATTCATATTCCTGTCCTCCACATATTGAACCTGCTCTTAACCTTGAGAAGATAAACCAACTTGTTCATTTTACTCAAAAGCAAAATTTTCTAAGGTTCTTGAAAAGTTTCTGTTTTGACGAAGTCTGGAATGACTCAATACTCTTCGCAGAAGTCCGCTATGTTTACTCATATTTATATGAAGGATTATTAACCTTTCTGGGTGCGCAGAACTCAATGAGCACTTTTGTAAACAGTATTCTTAATGACGCATTCAGTTTTAAAATATTCGAAGGAGGAAAGGATTGCTGGAACTACCTTCTGATAGTACCCATCTGATGTTTCTACAACATAAGCTTCTTGTTGCATTATATTTCACCGAAAAGTTATTTCAACCAGCGGGAGTGGCCTCCCCGAAACTTTCTCGCATACGACCAGTAATGTGGAGTAAGTAAATATTTTTGGGGTATTTACCAAAGGCTTGGTTATTTTGAGGAAAAAAAATTATGAATTGTGATTTACAGTGAAACACATAAAATTTATGAATTCCCAAAAACTTAATATTTAAAAAAAAAAAAAAATTGCGTATGTTCGCAATTTTTACGCGCGCTGAGGTCTCGTATCTTTATTTCACCTTTTTGAGTACGAAATCTTACTATAGATCACGCAAGATTTCACCATACCTCTGGATAATCACAGACGTCCATCTGGAGAATATCAGGACGAAGTTTCGTTTTAGGGGATTGCCATAATTTCCGAAGCGCGTATTTGCCGCTCGCTACAATTTCCTTCGTAGACCGCCAAGGTCAAAGGCCAACCATACTAACTTGAGTAAAATAAACAAAACACTCTCCAACACACGTTTCCAATGTGTATTTTGAACCAAATATGCAATTTGAACACCTTTTTTTTTACTCATTGAAACGAAAATTGGACGCAAATCTACAATTAAGGTTAGAAGGCTACATACCAAATTTCATATATCTAAGTCATTATCTTCAAGAGTTATTGTGTTCACAAATTTATACAGACCGTCAACCCTTTGACGGATTTGGCCCAAAATTTTACACGGACCCTACATTCATGATGATAAAACTGTATACCAAATTTTATCCGTCTAGCTAGCTATTCAAGCTTTTGAGTTTTAGTGTTCACATGACCACGAACAGACAGACTTCCCGTAGACAGATTATTTCCAAAATTTGATAGAAACCTACAAATGATGTCAAGATCACATTCCAAATTTCATCCCCGTAGCTCTAATAGCTTTCGAGTTATCGTGTTCACAGACAAACATAATTCCAAAATTGTGTTTTTCGGACTCGGAGAGGTCTAAAACGTGGAGATACGTCAAAATCTCGAGTTCGAATTTTTTGACGATTACAATACTTTCTCTTTGTATACTTCGTATACAAAGTATAATAGTATTCGTAAAAATACACTCAAAGATAATCGCAAAGAGTCTTTAAAATTCATATAATTATACAGGGTTATTCAAAAGAAGAGTAGCTAGGTGGATAAAATTTGGTACACATTTTTATCATCAGGAATGTATGTTTTTATCAAATTTTGGACCAAATCCGTTAGAGAGTTGGCTGTCTGTCGGTCTGTATAATAGCATACTTTTGAATACAATAACTTCTTAACAAAATTACTTAGATAAATGAAATTTTGGCCTTCTAACCTTAATTGCAGATTTGTATTAAATTTTTTTGTCAATCGGTTAAGAAAAGCGCGTTCAAATTGCATATTCGTTTGAAATTGCTATTGTGTTTTGGCGGCAGTTTTTTGGCGACCGTAAACTGCCGCCAAGCGATCGTTTACAGTATGATTTCCTTTCGCCTTGGCGCGGTCTACGAAGGAAATAGTAGCGAGCGGCTAACGCGATTTTTGGAAATTATGGCAACCCCCTAACTTGAAACTTCGTGTTGACATTCTCCAGATAGACGACTTTGATTAACCAGAGGTGTGGCGAAATCTTGTGTGATATCTATAATAAAATTTCTTACTCAAAAACGTTCAATAAAATCTTATTAGTTGTGCTAAGCTCAGCACGCATAAAAATTGCGGAAATACGCAATTTTTATGCGCGCGGAATGAGGGCCAAAGACACGTGTTTTTTGGTAAAATAACAAATTTTCGGAAATACATAAATGTTATATGTTTCATTGTAAATCACCATTCATAATTTTTTTCTCAAAATAACCAGGCCTTAGGTAAATACCTGGGTATTTACCCCAAATATATTTACATAGACACTGGGTATTTATCCACCCCACATTACTGGTCGTATGCGAGAGAGTTTCGGGAGACCACTCCCGCTGATTTGTAAATGAATTCGTATAAAATCATACAGAAAATACAAGTTTGGAGACTGGGCAATTTAACTTTCATTGATCCTTTCAGCAAGTTAACATAAAACGCTTGTGAAGTTTTCTAAATCGAGGCATCTTAAATTACGGTCCGTGACCCCAGCAGGACTCGCACTGAACTTAAGTCTTCGAACATTTTATTGCTATTTCTTCGTTTAATAATTTCACATTTGTGAGCTAAAACAATCGAGAAAATCATTTTTTCTATTGAAAAATCGTTGCTGTTGAATAAGAATTTTAAAATTAATTTTTTCCTATTTATAAGTTGATGCTTTATTTTTATTTATATATGTTATTTATTTATTTTCCCAATTTTTTTATACTTCTTAATACTTCATATTTAATTTCTGTTCTCGTAAAATACACCAACACTTCAAAACGGACTAATCTTAGAGTAGGAGACAAATCGACTCCATGTTCCCAACGATGGGGTACGTCGGTGACGATTCTACTCTAGGGTTAAAATAGTTAATAAACTATTTTTCTGTTATTTCATTATTCTTCTCTTTTTAAAGTTAGTCTCAGTTTATTTGCTTTAAGATAAGCTTAAATATCTTAACCAGTCACTCAAGGGCATTTGACTGTCTCGACTTGTCATTTTTTCTCTTTTCGTTATAACAAAAGATCACTTGTTAAACACAGAATCGAAAGAAAACATCTTTTACGCTGACTCATCAAGTTTCTTGCCATCCAAGCACTTTCTTTGTCCATAGTGGTCAGTACATCTTATTTCTTTCGTAAATTTCTTCCTCATCCCGACAGCGAGCTTTATAAAGCTTTTAAAACGTCAATTGTCGGACCGTTGCTCTATAAGTGCTGTTTTATCGCGCCTAAATGTGGATCAATACTTGAGTGCTGCATTCTCTCTTCCTAACTAACCTAGAAATAACCTGGCCGCGTGTCACTGAGTTGGCAAATATTAAGCAAACTCAGCGTGATGGGTTGACGTGTTTGGGTATTCTATTTGGCAGAAGATCAACCTTAAATTTTTGGTTACCCTGCTCTTACGATTTGCATTTACGGCTGCCCTTGATGTTCGCCTAGCTATGAGAGTCAAGGTCAGTCTTTTAATGTGAGATGGACTGAGATTTGAAATCTGCCACCTCGCATTTTATGGATGTCTGCACATAGAAGTGCCTTGTTTCAGAATTCTGACTACATTATCGCCCCTTGTATAGAAATTTATCGTGTGTTAATTTTATTTCACGTGTTCTTTTGCATGTTTCATTGTTCATTCAGAAGTTGGAGAATTATGTTATGGAATGTTGCCAAACACGTAACTAGCAATCAGTTTTCGTTGATTCAGAAGTATTTC
>BGPR01005498.1:16177-62630 GCA_013235015.1 Araneus ventricosus | reverse complement strand
GTGTATCCCGAACTCATTCCGTACACCGAATTATGGTATTTTTACACTTAAACAGTAAAACCCGATTAACCGAACTAAAGGGGAGAGGCCGTTTCGGATCGGGATATTTTCGGTTAAGACATGAATATCTATTACCATTTTGTATCTAATTATCATATAGCAACGGGTTCCGAAGCCCTCCGCGCTTTTGCGCATGCGCCGGGCAGAGTTATTTCAAGAGTTAAATAGGGAGAAAGTGAAGAATGGAAGGGTGATGTTTACATTTTACTGAGCGTGATCTAACAAAGAACTCCGGAAATGCGCTCATATGACTCATTGCCTGACACCCCTTTCCGGTGTAAAATCGTCCAAAAGTGGTTGTCTCGGAATCAGTTGCTGAAGTTCAGTATGCAATCCTGAAATGTTTTGAGCGTAAAACGAATTCAAAACTATTTGTGTACGCTACACGTATTTTCCTTATTTAAGTTAAAATTGCATTTTTAGATCGAGCGTCCAGCTCTCCGCTAGTCACAGCCCAACACGTTCTCGCATTTACTATCATTCACGTGCAGTAGGAGTACGTGTGTTTTGTATTTGCGATTTCAAAGGGGTTTCGGTTAACTACTCGCTGACCCCTTCTCGGCTTAAAATATCATCACAACGCGATTTTTGACCAAAATTTTTTCCCCCTAACCACGAAAGTGAGAAATAAGGTCCTGGGTTTGTTTTATGTAACTTATTTTTGGACTGCAGTGTGAAACGAGCTCATAAACGCGTGGATTAATGCGGTTTTTCAGGTGTCCGCATCCATCGTTGTTAATTTCTCTCTTGTTGCTCTTGGCTGGTGTTTTGTATGATTCATCACAGCAGCTGCTCGAAGCATTTTTTCTCCTTCATAAGTTGTAAAATCTTTTGCATTTGGTTTCCATCCGTATTAAGTATTATTCACTGCTAGAATTTTCGTTTAATGTATCGCGCCTTAATTTTGCTTTAAAACATTGATTAGTAGCATTTCTTGGCAAATAAACATACTACTACGTAAATTACATTTTTAAAAGTCGAATAAATCCAACCATTTTGGTGTGGAATAGCCTCCAGCAACTAGTTGGAAAAGTGACTAAGCCATCTGTAGATCAGGTGCAAATTGCTTCGATTCCATATAACTGAATTGCTTTAATTATTAATAAAGAAGAGCCCCATTAATCCGATCTAGATGAAGGTGAGTTTTGTGCGAATTAACAGACTTTCAGATTATGCAGAATTCTGACGCAACTAATATCAAGACTGCATTGTCTTGGATGATCATCAGTGTTTTTATATATCTGCTAACAGATGTAGAACTCATAAAACAGTATATGAAAGATGACTACGAAAGCCTTCGTGATGAGTACTGCTGAAAAACTGTAATATCTTCCCTGTAGCATTCTGTACCTTTGACGAAGAGGACGATTCTATTTCTGACTGTGTACAGTTTTGTGACGCAATGATTCCATAATTGGCATATAATTTCCATTATTCTAAGTCATACAATACCCGGAAGCTTTGCCGACTGACATTAGTACCTTTCTTCATGTATTTAATATTTCTTTAAAATTTTCACAAATGCATTATTTTTCTTGGTGGTCCTAAGCCAACGAAGGAAACATACAGAACACTTAAGTTTTGTATATAAAAACATTTTGTAAACTTTTTTCAGAGGGAAATGTTTAATTTTTGCATTCTGTGTTCGTATATTTGCATCAGTTCCTTGTAGAAACGTATCAGCTTATTATCAAATGTTACTTGTTTACAAAAGGTGCAGATAAACGAGTCGAATCTTTGAAGGTCTAACTTTTTTTATGTTACCTACAATTTTTTTAACGATGAAGATGACTCACAAATATCGTCGTTATATATACACGTACACGATGAAGGATTAACAAACTTTGGGTATAATTTCTTTCATTTTAAAATTTATGATTAACGTTATAGCTTCATCCGTCGTCGCATTTCTTTATAGTAAGATGGCCAGTTTTTGTCTATCAGTGGCATATTTATCCCCTCTCTAACTCCTAATGCTTTTTTCCGTAGAAAGACGAATATTTCTGTGCCTCGCATACTTCTTTCTCTCATAGGTAAATCCGAAATGTAAACGATATGCTGTTTGAAGAGGGACTGTCTGACGCCCACTCTTGCTAAGTTTCGTCGGAAGTTTTTTTTATTTATTTTTTCTTCTCTTTCCTCCCTTCCCGTTCCTACTGTTTTTATAAAGTCGCAGTTTTGGGGATGAAACAACAAGAGAGGGACTTGTAGGGAGGGAGGTTTCTATTTATAGTAGTCGACAGATGTAGTTTCTCCTCTTACGTCCCGTCTGCTTGCGAAATGTTCGCAGCAGTTTTGAATGGAACGAAAAAGGGTGGAGGGGGGTTAGTCTATAGTTCATCTTGGGTTGTATTTAAAAATTCAGAGTTAAAAATAATTAACCATTTGTTGAGTTCACTTTTTTGTGTCCAAAATATGTATATTTACAGTGGAACGTTTATTAATATTTATTTTGGAGATGAAACCAAATGATGGTAATAGGTATCATCGGAATAGAAATATGGTGTTTCAATTTCATCACTTTTAGCATTCTTCATTTACTTTGGTTATTATCATCAAGTGTACGTTTTACAACACATCATTTAAATAAGATACAAATATGAAACAAAAAAATGTTATCTCAGCTATCAACATGAAATGATACTATTATCATATAGTTGAAATAAATTATATATATTCATTTTTTACGTATATTTTGCAGTGGCGGCGATTGGGTGGAAAAAGTGAGGGGGCACAAAAAATTTATAGACATCTAAAAGATCCTGCAGGGGGTAAACAGTAAAATTTAAAAATTTAGTTTAAAAATTAGCTAATTTTCCCGAACACTGTTTCTTTTTTATAATTCCTAGTTTTTTAGGCAGCTATAATGGAATAAAAATTTAATTTTTTTCCTGAAAAAAGTAGGGGGCGATTGCGCGTCCTCCACGACTCGCCACCACTGATATTTTTGATATTTTAACCGAAATTAACTTAATTTTATATTTATGTTCAGATTATTGTTAAATCTCATCGGTCATTCAAAGAGGATATAAAAAAAACAATATATCGGTTCACAAACATAGCTTTTCTCTAAACACAGCTTTCTTATATTATCTGTAATTAGAGTTAGCTCTAGTAATGGTTTTATTATGTTAATACTGTTTATTTATTTAAAATTTACCATAAAAAACTTTGAAATCAAGAATTAGTAATTCTTGTTCTTCTAATACTTGAACCAACTTCTTGTAATCAAATCATAAAAATATGGAAAAATAAACTTAAAATTTAGTCTTTCGACAGAATTATGTTGTCGACCTGAAAACTTTCACATCACCGTCTTCATTTGTAAGAAAAATATTTTT
Organism: Araneus ventricosus; assembly: GCA_013235015.1. Taxonomy (NCBI): domain Eukaryota; kingdom Metazoa; phylum Arthropoda; class Arachnida; order Araneae; family Araneidae; genus Araneus; species Araneus ventricosus. The sequence continues at coordinate 59,229 of BGPR01005498.1, read as the reverse complement.
GAAAATCATTTAGAATTCAGTTAATTTCTTTTTATCGTTAATTAATGAATATAGTATTCTTATTTCCTAATTTTGGAGCCGGCAATTTTTTCCCTACCAAAAAAGGAGACACAAATGAAAAAACGTTGGAGTCTTTTTCTAGAAAGACTACCATACTTTTATGAACTGAAATATTCCGGAGGAATGCGACATATTGGTCGAAATGATCCTTTTCATAAGTTCAGAGTACTTATTCAATTGTATGTCATTCTAGAAGACTGAAATCTTTCCTATTATATGTGGAATTTTTCTAAAGAAAGATTTCTTTCGAAGGGGAAAGGAAATCTCTAGCAAGTGCAAAATTACTGAATTGAAATAACTGCCATAAATATAATGTACTTCATTGTATAAAATATATATGTATATTTTTTCCTAATCGTGTCGTTATCTGGTAAGAAGTAGCTATAAATTGTTAATTTAAATTTTCATTTGTGAAATGTTTAAACTTGCATTTCAAATAATTATAGAGAACCTTTCTTTCTTTTATTTATTCTTTTCATATTCATATAATTAGCTTTCCATGGGTTGATCCAGGCGAAAATTGGGCCCGATTTGCGGCAGCTTCACAAAATTCCACTTCATGAAAATGGCCCCTTCACAAAATTCAAATTCATAAAAACGGCCTCTTCACAAAACAAATTCACGTAAAATATAGAAATATGGCTGCTATAATTGAAGGTTTTACATGATAAAAAAAATGTTCACAAAAATATTTTTTTCCCCGAAAAAAATGGACCCCTAAAAAGAACCTGGATCGACCCCTGCTTTCTTGCATTTCTTGGTCTTTTGACTGTTGCGTTGTTTCTAAGGGCTATGAACATATTGTCGTCCAGGCAAAAGTCGAAAACTAAAGTTTCCTGGTGTGATTTGTATAAACTTAATTAATTTTGTGTCGCTATGATAAATAGTAAAAATTAGTTTGCAGATTTCTTGCTCCTACGATTGATTTACTGATATTTAGATAACAGATTTCTATCACGAAATAATTAATTGTAACTGTAGTAGTCCTCAAAAGGTTTCTGTGGACTTCCGCCTGTACGATGACGATATTTTCTACTATACTCTTTTATTTGTTTTGAATGTAGTTGAATGATTTTTTTTTCTACCCTTTTAGTACCTATCCTTCTCATCTTACGGATGTGATGGACGCTGTTCCGTCAACAAGCTCGGGTAAGTATCTTATATACGTAAGATATAAGTAACGTTAAGATATATGAGGATTGTGCCGAAAGTAATGCAAAAGTTGGCATAACATTTTTATTAATTGACGTTTCGTGGTTCAAGCGTGGGTTATCTTCAACGTTGGCCTTCCCCTTCTGTAAACGTCTTCATCCATTTGTGCACATTCCTCTTGTCAATGGCGTCATCTCCATAAACATTCAGTAGCTTTCTGTAGATGTTGGGCAGCTTGCACCCTTCCTTCGTCAAGCTTTCGATGACAGCGCGTTGTTTTTGCTTGGAACCCATTAGTTACCTGCAAATGTTTATAGAGGAAGAATTGCGTACAAACATACAGAATTTCAACGATGTACGACGATTAATAAAAAAAAATTATGCTATCTTCTCCATTACTTTCAGAACAACCCTAGTGCTAGAAAAATTAATAGTTCGTTAGATATAATTTTTTTCCATGTAAAATGAATTGTTATTATAATACACTGTAACGGAGAAAATCTGCTCACATAGTCAAGAGTCGCATTATTGTGCACTGTGGTAAAAGGGTGCCGGATCTTGCTTTTGCTCTAAAGCAGAGGTTCCCAACCTGTGGTACGCAACCTGTGGAAGGACTAGTTGGGGGTACGCGAAATCAAATTTGGTAATTTCGGAAACAAGAAAACAAAAGGAATTAAAACAGTTATCGAATTTTGTTGTCCCAAGTTAATACAGGCTATTTAATAACTATACCACTTGAAAAGTTGTTTATTACGGAGTGTAATTTTTAGCCATCCTTTATAAGTTAATGCGAAATTATTTTAATACTGATTTAATTTGTTTTGGCGTTGAACTAATACTATTGTAAAAATGGAATAAAATGTAAAATCAAAAACAAGTCCAGCAAATATTATTAATTCGAGTCATTTGACTCTTAAGCTAACATAAGCCCTTAACATTAATGATAAAAACTTCTTTGCATACACGGAAGGTTGTTGTTGTTGGTGGAGTTGAATAATAGGGGGTACGCGAAAATATAACGATTAATCAAGGGGTACGCGAGGGAATACAGGTTGGGAACCCCTGCTCTAAAGAAAGTGGATGCTGCGCCTAAATTACAGGATTTTCCATAGTTAATATCCACCATTTCTCTATTCAAACAAATCTAATTATTTGCCCATGTTCGCATTAAGTTAAAATGCGGAAAAATACAAACTATGTTGTTTTTACTTGATTATTGATTGTTATTTTATTCATTTGATGAGTGTTTAACATGGCCTTGTGAAATGGAATACCAGATGGTCATGCCGTGACGTAAGCAGACAGGTGCCGGGTGGGTGGGGTGAAAACTACACGGATGGTGTGGATTTGCAGTTCTCTTCCTTTTTCAATTTATTTTTTCCGTTTAGATTCCATTTATTATCTTTTATTTAATTTTAGATTGCTTAAATAATTATATACGCTACAATATTTTGAAAGACGTAAATATCAGCCATTTGTAAAAGATCAGTTCGATCTTTACTGGAAAAAAAGCAGACTATATTCTTTTTAAAATGTATATTTCTTCCTCGGATTAGAAACTAGGCATAAATGGACGCAGTTAGGACGTAGGAAACTGACTCTCAAAACACACATTTTGTGATAAAGCTGTTTCCACAAAATAATATTTATGTAGAGCAAATTCTATTGCTATATTTTTGAAACTTAATTATAGCATTGTAAATAGTGTGTTATGTGACGGATCGAAGTTGTTTTAATGTTGCATACCAAATTTTAAACATTTGATACAGCTTGCAGTAGAGAACCCAAAATGAACCAAATGGTATTCCTCAGACGTTCGTCTTTTTTTGATGAGTACAGGCGTCCCAATTCACAAAATTCGATGATAATAATATCTTCATCCAGGTCTTTATCTAACACAGGTGACAGAACAACAAATGAATAAACACTCAACACGTACTTGAAAACCAATAACAGTATATAAATCTCAGCCTAGCAGGAAAGCCTCTCCTGAAACAACTACCTATCAGTAAGATAAAGAAACCACAGACTTCTATATCCACTGTATCTGACAGTGAATATGCAAATATGCCGGATGCCGATATTTTAAATTATGATACCAGAGAAACAGTAGCTCTACTTGCGCCCATCACTTTTCAAGCCCCTCCCCAGAAAAAATATACTGCCTCTTGTGCCATGAAACCTTACACCTGGTTGGAAATAAAAGACGTAGTGCTTTTATACGCAGGTGATGAGCCGAATCCAAAACAAAATAAAATTTTCGCTCCCACTTAGAAACAGAAGAATAAAGGATATCTGACAAAATATTTCTAATTTTACTTGTTACTCATCGCGTTCCTTAGAATTTTCACCTTCATGAAGTTCTGCATTTTGAAGAGACTTTATTTGTTTCGTAATTGAAGATTTTTAACACATTTTAAGGTTTGACTTGATAATACACTTTTTTTTAGACTTTACAGCTTAATGCTCTATTATAGTTTAGTTCTATATTATGTGTTGACAATATCTTTTAATCGGATTTAAAGTCTTGGCATTTAGGTGCGTTGTTTTAATTCACATTCTTAGTTTTCGGCGCAGCTTATCGAGGATTCCAGTTTTACGATTTGATTTTCTAGTCAGAAAAATAAAATCATAAAATTCTTTCAACATGATAATGTTTTTAGGCTGGCATACTATCTGCAAATTGCGTGATGCGAAAAACATTCTTTAAAAAAAAGGAAGGAGTGGAGAAACTAGTGCTATAAATAATTGCTATTAGAGAGACAGGTATTCTTTCTGTAAATTGCGTGATGTAAAAATCTTTACACACTGAATGCATCGGCTGATGCAATCAAGCCTGAAATATTATCGTTAAAGGTTCGGAACTGTTTTTACTCGGTAGACAGACATCCTGTGTAATCCTTATAGGCAGAATAAAATTGACTGCGCTTCCATAAATAGATAAGGTTTGTACAGCATTCTTTTTTTTTCTATGTAATATGTCTCTTGAATCCATTAATGTTATATGAACGACTACTTACTATGATTGCAATCCAAATTTGGAATTAGATTTTTTTTGCACATCCCGATTATTTCTTAATATTTCGTCTTTTCGAACACAGCTTCTTAAATTATTCCCAACTCCTATTAGTGTCACATACAAAGTATTTCATTTGCAAAGTCAGGTTTCTCAAAATTGGTAAGCAAGAATAATGCCGAAAGAATTATAATGAAATACTTCATTAAAATTTCTAAATAAATATTTTAAATTTCATCTTGCTTATCGTTAATGAACGCTTTCATCAGTCTACAACATTCTCCTTCTTATATATGTTACAGTTAAAGCGTGGAATTCTTTATTTCATATAATTGCTAGGTATTTCTTGAATTACATAGTTATTCTATGAAATAACTGAATTATATGCTTTAATGGTAACACATACATATTTAAGACCTTGAAAAAATCGTTCATGCAAAGATAAGGGGGATTGTTATTATTTTGTTGGGTCGGATACAATCTTTGAAGAAAATATCTCTTATAGAAGCTTCTTGACGTCAGCAATTCATTTAAAAAAAATAAGCTATTTGATTTAAACTAAAAAAATAATATCAATTAAATATATTTGTGTTGTTTTAAACATCTGATTTTTTTTTTCTTTATAATTTGAAGCAAAAGAAATTACCAGTTTTCTCCGAATTCTATTTTTTTAAAAAAAATCAATCTGCATGTCTAGCTTTTATATCAACTTCTTTAATTCCAAAATAAAGAAATTAGCCTTTGCTTGGAATCTTATTGTAAATAAAAAGATTACCAATACCATGCATAGAAATTTTTTTCCCTGTAATTAATGAATTTTATTTTTTCCCCAGATCTTCGTAGAGCAGACTTTACATCTCCTGTTAGAGGTACTCGTACTCGCACTGTTAGGGAATATGAGCAGGTATGGTGTTTTTTTCTTTTCATTTCTGTAGTTGCCAATTTGTTGTATTGAAGAACTAGATATTTCAAGGATTTTATTAATTTACAATAATTTATATCTCTCACTAGACAATAGATGAGCTGAAGAAAGAAAACTTTGATTTGAAGCTGAGGTTGTTTCTGTTAGAAGATCCTAAATATAATAATAATGTGAGGAATAGAGGTTGTAGTAATGAAGAACAAGACAATAGCGTTCAAGTTGTAAGTGTTCTAGAATCTTTTTAATGTGCATATAGTTTTAATGTGTGACAACAAAGTTTGAATAAATGTCAATTAAATGAATTGTTCTACTCATGCTAATACCATCTATTTGAATTTTTTCACAAATGATGAAAGTATTAATTGTGAGTTTTTGGACGGAAATTAAAGAACTAATGCTGTTTCATTCCAAGTTTAAATTAATAAATTCTTAGCCATTTTATATACATTCAAAGGTTTTTTCCCCCTCATCTTATAGATTGTTGAATTGAAGGTAGAAGTTGAGACTTTACGAAATGAGCTTGATAGTAAAAGTCAGCTACTGCAAGAAGCCTTGTAAGTTAATGTTTGCTTTTTAACTATCGTGAAACTATTATCATATTTTAGAATAGATTTTTAATCTTTTTTAAGCCTGTTTAACTAAGCAAAGAAATTAAATGCTAAATATGATTCATTCTATGCTTTAAATTTATACAGGTATTAGATGATGCTTGTTATTTAATGTTTAACAGGTTGAAAACTAATTTAAAAACTGAAATGTAGTTTCAAATATTCCTTTCCCTGCCATGCTACAGTAGTGCTTTCCAAATTATTTAAGACAAAATAAACAGATATATCTAAAAAATAATTCTTTAAAAATTGTATATATTAGTATTGTTATATTTTTTATACATAATAATACTTTTTTTAATGTTATATATTATTAACTACTTATTTATCATTATTAAATGAAATAAATTTGTTTTTCAGAGATGAAAAGGAAAAATATGAATCTGATTTAAATGAACTACAAAGTAAATTTGAGGAACTTCAAGAACAGTTGTCATCTCTTTCTCCCGTAAGTACATCTTAAGTTTGATCAAAATTTTTGTTGAAGAAAAAAAAACATGTATATGATGCATGTAAGTGTTTAATTACTAAGTATATAAATTTTTCTACTCTATGCAATAGCTTTTGGTAGTCGTTGATGGTTTGTTCTGACTTATTCTATGTCTCATTAAAAAGTGTATGCAGTGAACTCATGCTATATAACAATATTAAAATGGACAATATTTTGAAATAAAACATCACATTTAACTTGCATTATCTCCAATAAGAGCTATTTCTTAAAGTTCTTATTATTAAGATTACAGTTTGATAAATAGTTATTTTCTTCACTGACTAACTGTTCCTGTGAGATTGAGTTTACCTGCTCATTCACATCCTAGCTTTATATGTTTCTGAGTCTTTATCTGTTACATTTGATTTTTTTTGTTTTGTTTTTTAAAGGTTTACTTTAATTTATTTCATAACAGTGTACATTTATTTAAATGTTCATCAAGAGCAACAAGTAAATGGTGACTAGACCAAGTTGCCTTCTTTTTCAATAATGTTCTTGTATATTCACTAACTTTTCTTTGGCTGTATTATAGTATAATATTAATAATAAGTTACTCATTATAATTATTATATTAATTATTTTAATATAAGTAATATAATTATAAGTATATTAATAAGTTATATTATTAAGTTTTAACCACAGAGAAGGAACTTTAGTTATAAGATATAGCTCAGAATGTTTGTATTAGAAATCCAGACAACAATTTGGACAAGTGTTGGTGGCATGACATTTTGTTAGAACACTAGTTAAACCCAAATAGTGAAACAGCGTCTGTTACTGCAATTTGAAAATAAAATGCTCTCCTTTTTGCCTTATTTTCCATATTGTCATTGTTAGCCATTTCATGAAATGACACAATATTATATTCAGTTGTTTTTATTTCTTGTTCATCTTGAATGAGGTTTATATAAATGTGCATTAAAATTATGATTACATGTATACAGTAATTCATGTTCCAACTTATTAACACATTTCCAAAAATACTTGAATTTCATTGAGTTTTACCAGTTCTTTCAAATTACATTTTATTATTATAGTTTCTAATTAACTGAAATCTTTCTGTTTAATCACTATTGAAGTTAGAGTGCATTCCATATTTATTTTAAATGAATATTTTTTCACAGTTTAAAATTTTCAATTCAATATATTTTACTTCCTTTTTATTCTTTTAGCACCCCTCTGAGCAAGAATTAAATTTATTAAAAGATGAAAATGAAAGTTTACAAAAATCAAATGAACATCTCACACAAGTTCTGGCTGAGAAAGATCAAAATATTGAGGTATGTATTATGCCCAAGAAAAAACTTTTGTTGCCCAGTTTTATTTTTCATCAGTTTGAAATAAGTTTGACTCTTCTTTTATTCTTTGTAGCTTCTGAATGCTCAAGTTGATGAACTGTCAGATAAAAATAAAACCCTTAAAGCAAAAGTAGAAAAGAGTAGTGCAGCCATTCAAGGTCTTGTGTCTAAGTATTACAAAGAGACTGAAATGGTACCTAAAAATCTTCGTCCTGTTGTACAATCTGCTGTTCAAGCTGCAAAGGAAGCTAGAGCAGAGGACCTAAATGCTGCCATAGAAAACTTCAAAACGTCTCTTTCTGAAGTATGTAGATTTTTTCTTTTCTCTGCCTGTCTTAATTTTAAATAAATATTAAGTTATTAATTATAAATAAGCAAGTTAATTTTAAGTAAGTATTTACTATATTAAATATTTAAAATAGGATATGGTTGTATATTCCTTTTGTTGTCAAATCTATTACTAATGTAATAGCCCAGATCTGTCTCTCACTGATCCGGTAACGCTCTGACGTCACCAACAATAAAATCTGCTCCATAGCACCATGAGACGTTAAACAGCTTTATTCCATTGTCAGAGCACCTAAATTTCAGTAATTTTAAAAAGTAATTGTCGTTCTAATTTCAAATTTAATAGCTCTAAAATAGTGAAATAAAATTTGCTATCGATTGATATAAAATTTATCTTGCTGTGATTAATAGTTCCCGAGAAATTTTAAATTATATTAATCATATATTTCAAATTTACATTTTTTAATGGAAAGTAAATCATATCAGTGGTATATCATGTGCGTGGTATAGTTTGGACACCACGATGCATCTGATTATGTATTGCAATAATGATGATATAATTTGATAATATTTTTGGCAACGTTTGACAAGCAGAGAAGTGCTTTGTAAGAAATGTAAATAATATATAAATAAAAAAAATATTTCTTGTCATAAAACATGTGTTTATTTTATTTGTTTTAAATCAATGTTAAACATTTCTGTTGCATATATATCTATTTAAACATGTCAAATTTGACGGGGAAATCTCTCAAATGAAGAGGCAATTTGCACCTGTTATACCATGACGGATGATTTTCTAGTATATATATAAAACAGAATGTGTGTTTGATCCTTATACAAATCTACAGTTATTGTCCGATCTTGGCACATGTGCTTTTTAAAAGAAGAGAAAGATCCCTGTCAACTTTCCAAACCCCAAAAATTGATTAAAATTTCAGTTAATTAATGATTAAGCAAGATTTTAGCAATACCTTTTGAAAATATCTCATAAAGGCTAATAATCCTATTTTTAATCATCTATTTTAATTTTTGTAGTTAATGTTAGCCAATGGAGGAACATCAAGTGAAACAAGAAACAATGCTATCCGTGGAAAGGTAAGAGTCATACAATATCATCAAGTGAGTTGTTCGAAAGCCAATGCGGCTAAGTCCATTTTTTGATATTTTCTTATTTTTGTAAATTTTAATGGAATTGATATGCTTTTTAGTTATTAAAGAATTCACTCATTGTTTCTTTAGAAGACTTTATAAACTTGTGCTTATCAAAGTAATAAACCAAAACTTTTTTAATTAATGTATTAAAAAACATTAATTTTCTCAAATTTTTTTCTCAACTTAACCACACTGGCTGCTGAACGACTCAAATAATGATGCTGATATGTAACATTTTATATCCATTTTGTTTCCAAAATCTAAATTGCATTTCTCAGTACCTGTTTTTGCTATAACATTTGTAGTATCTTATAAACTATTTTTGTTGTTCTTTAACATATAAACTGGAAGGTTAAATTTTCTTGGACATTTTAATGCATATTGCATTGTTTTACTGCTTATATAAGTTTGTGGTCATTGTGTTCACAGATCATTCGTTTTTCTTAACACCTTACCAGTCTAATTAGATGACCCCCCATCTGTTTTGGGAATGTGTTGTTGTACTCATTCAACTAAGAGAAGCCCATAGAATACTTGAGATGTTAATAGATTGCCAGTCGTTTTTGTGTTGAATGATGTCTATGAATGATTTTATTTTAGATTATAAGTGTAAAAATGCCATAACTTTATGCTCAAACTGAGCTATTAAGGAGTTAAAATTATATATCATTTTAGCAAATTTGTAATGTGATGATACTGATATTTTTTTATCATCTAAGTATTTGTGTTATGTTTGCTTATATTATTCTCTATTTTAAGAAAGCTTTTGTAATTTCTGAGAATTCTTAATACTTTGTAGGATTGTGGTGGGATTTAAATATATTCTAAATTTTGTACATATGATTGTTTCTCCTATTTGACAGGATTCTATTGAGGAGCTTCAAAAATTAGCTGGAATCAGCAAATCCTCTGAAGAATTATCACAAAGCTCGCAGAAATCTCATCTAAAATCCAAGCATCCACATGTAAGGAAATGTTTGTTTAGTTAAAAATAGACGAAGCTCTCAACAATTTAATTTTGGTCTTTTATTTGCAGCTTTAACTTTCATGCTGGACTTTCTTTTTCAAAAATACTATTTATCTTTTGAAATTGTTTTAAATTTATCTTTTTAAAAGTGTGTAAAATGTAATTTTTTTGTCTCGCATTCCACAAATCAGAGTTTCCAAGATGGCTCTAGTGTTTGATTCTAGTTTTTAATCTTTTTAATTTTATTATTATTTATCACAGATATTTTCCATATTGTCTTTTGCTATGTATTGCACTGCTTATATAAATTTGCATGTGTGTGTGTGTTTATATATTTGTCTTTATTCTTATATTGTATATAAATATACTAGAAAATATATAATGTGATGTTATTTTCCATTTTTGTGGAAATAATAAAGAACTTTTTTTAAGAAATCTTATGGTTTTTAACTTTCTTCAAATTATGAAATGTTTGGTATATTTGACTACATAAAAACATTACTGCAGAAAGATTTCTAATTTTTCAGATATTCTTTTGTAACATAATAAAATTTATAAAACAAGCCATGTTTAAACATAAATATCCAGTCACTATTTCCTTCATAAATAGTTGAAGGAACATTCTGTTTTTGCACTAAATAAAAGGAATAATTACTTTTTCTTTATGAAAATTAATATAGTTTAAACTTAAGATGCCTTTACTGTGCTAAAATCATGAAAAACTAAGAATTGATTTTTCATTCCTAATCGAGTCAATTTATATTCAAATGATACATGTAAAGTGTACTGAGCTAATTCAAATTTGGAATACATTGCACATCTTACAATTGACATTAGTAAAATATAGAAAAATTCATTTGCTATTTAAAATAATTGTTTATTTTTTAACTAATTTTTTTTGCAAACATAAATTCTGGTTTGTAAATTGGAAGTTTAATTAAGTTTTTATTTTTTTAAATTTGTCTTATTTATGAACTATCATTCTCTATGTACATTACAATTATTTCTGTTCATTAGCTTTATTAAAGTAAATAAATTGTGACATTTTTTTTAATATATATTTATTTAGTTTTATTAAAATATTGATTAGATTACTTATTATTTTTTAAGTTTGTTTATAAATATATATGCTGATGTATTTGAAAGACTTGAATACCTAAAATAACAGTATGATCATAACACCTTCCTTTAGAATTTTCGAATTTTATGCTTTTAATTATGCTGAATTTTTAAGCAGAAATTTGTAAAAAATTTTTTATAGAACAGTCATCTTTCTTTTGCATTATAACAGCCAAAAGCTGAACAGTGATGAACTTTTTCCTATCCAAAAAAGTTTGGAGAATGTAAATACTGCCTTAAGTTATTAGATGGCAAATGCATGCATACTGAATTGACATTGAATCGACTCCATTGCAGTGTTTCTTAAACTTTTATGTTTCATCTACTGTTTGAAAGTTTTATGCGTAATTAATAAACTCTTGTTTTGGTTGAAAAAGTTGAAAACTGTATTAAAGAAATGCAAATGAAATGAAACTAAAAGACTTACAATAAGGTTTTAAGGATATATGATTCATTACATTTATAACTATGAGTAAATACATTTTTTGCTATTACAATCGACCCTTGTTACTAGTAATTAAATTATATGGCATTCTGCTTTAACCCATTGGTTCATAATTAAAAATATAAATAGAAAAATATTATGTAGTATTCACAATTGTTCGGCAATATTTACTAATTCTTCAAGGTTAGGCAGATATTTAAACCCGTGCAGCCGTACAGTTAGTGTTACTGAAGAGTGTAGGCCAATTAGATGGCTGTGAAAGAGAATGTCACTATTAATCTTCTGCACATGATTTGTGTTTTATTTAGTGAAAATTTCATTTGTCAGTTTTTCAATACAATGACAACTTAAAGGAAAAGTTTTATTTCATTGGGGAGAGTTTTAAGAGTGGGCAAGTGAGATTAGTGATGTTAAAATGATTTTATTCTTGGACTAAGTGCTATTGAGGCAGCATTGAATAGCAAGAGGAAGCCTCAAGTATGGGCATTTTGCTTTTCTTGAGATGCTGTGATGTAGATGTTAGAAAATATGCTGAAGATGAACTGTAGGAAGCATCTTACTATATCACAAACTTTTTTAAATAAGCTTAATTGTTATTATATATTCCTTTCAATGCTATTTGCTTATTATAAAAATAGGCATAGATGATTAGTTTGTTGTTTATAAATACAATTTCTTTTTTTTTTTATCTTGAAATACAGTATATCATGAAAGATATGAAATTTATTGCATGGTACATGATATTTTACATAAATTTGTTCCCTCATTTTCTTCTTGTATTATTAGACATTATTGTTTATGTCCTATGGCTGAGACTCTACTGTATTTATATTGAACTGTCAGTACTCAAAGTCTTTGATATAAAAGGTGCTTTGTGGTTGGCCATCACAGTATTATTCAATTTCTTTTATCAAGTTTTTAGTTTTCACAATTAACATTAATTTTCCATTACTGTGCATTTCTTATCTACCTCCCTTCCCAACATGTATGAGAAAATTTATCCAGAACTTACAAATTTCAGTTACATTTTTTATGATTTTCTACTCGATAGAAATTAATATTTTTATTAACACCTTAATCATTTATGACTAGCAAAAGAAATAGGTTTCTGTAAGGTTTTTTTTAAAAATAAATCCTTGATGCAGTACTGAGTAACTGCAATTTGTATCAGTAATATTTTGTTGTCTTTTTGCTAATTTTCTCATCTTTCCTCTTTAATCATTAACTCTGTCTTAAAACAGAATATTTTATTTAAATCTTGCAGGATGAAAAAGATAGTCAGGTAAGCTCAGAATCACTTCATGATTCTGGAAAAGATAAAAATGGAAGCAGAGAAGATTTAGAACAGATGTTGGATGTTGTAAAGGAGAATGAAAGTTTGAAATCGGATAATGCTGAGAAATCAAAGATAATTGATGAGTTGAATTCGGCTTGTTGGGAACTAGAAAAAAAATCAATACAGTTGCAGAGTGAGTTACTGGATGCTGTTTCAAAAGTCAAGGACCTTGATATGAAGCTTAAAGAGGAAAAGAGCAAAGTAATTATTTGTGGATCTTACTATTATTTTCAAATTTATATATTTTTAAAGCTTAAGTTTACCTGTGCTATTTTCTGCATGAAATTTACAAAGTAGTATTATCTGCTTTGATTTATTCTAAACAGAAGTATAACCATTTATAAATAAAATGTTTGAACCCATTAAGTCTATTGCCTGTTTTTAAAAGAACTTGTTATTCCCCTAATGGGTGAAACCTGCCATTCAACTTTTCTTTTTTATTAATTGCTTTTCATCATCTATTGTTGGTTTACATACATTTTATATGTGCTTATTTAAATTTAAAATTGTATTTTTGTTTACTTTTCAAATGTTTTGAATTATCTGTAGTATTAAATTTTCTACTGTTTTGAATCTGCAAATTCATTTATAAACTAACTTTTGAATGCATTAATTAAATCGTAAATGTGCTAGAATATTCATCCTAATGTGCAAAAATTGTCATTATTAAAATTTGATATTTATTAAGTGAGATATATGGAATTTCACTAATTCAGGCTTCTTCAGGTGTACAGAGGATTATTTCCAGGTCATGAGAATATTTAATACCTCATTCGAAACATTTTCTCCTTTAATTTTGTTTATCATATTTCATGACCTGATTAAAAAACAGAAATAGGTGTCGGAAATCATGCAAATCATAAGTTTTGTTAATTTTTTTCTGTAAAGACATTTACTTAGCTGATAGATATTAGTCCACTTTTATTTTGTCAAATAATGTTCAGACAGACATGCAAACTTGGCAAAAGTTTGAAGGATTCTTTACAAAGAATAATTTGCTTTCCTTTGAGATTATTCTTTATTAGATTTTTTATGATTATCAATATTTAAATTTGTAATTTCAAACATTATATTTCTCATCTTGTAGCATATTAGCTCTTTACCAATGAAACATTCGTCTGTCCAAACTGCTGTTCAGTGGCATTTAATGCAATCCAAGTTGTCTGATAAGTTTGCGCAGAATGCTGGTCGTTCCAACAATCTTGAAGACTTGAAGGAAGAAATACTCACTTTGTTACTAGTCATTGAACAGAAGGATAAAGAGATATCAGACTGTGAAGAAAAAATTACTTCTCTGCAACAGCAATTAGAAATGGAGAACAAAAAAGAAACTGCTTTTGCCAACTTGGATAAGGTAAGCATTTTCTATTTGTGAAAATTATCATCAGTGCCTTTGTACTTGAATTTGTTGCCATTCTAAAGAGTACTTCAAATAATTTACTGTCCAGTTAAAACTTGCCTAATAAGTGATAAGTGAATAGTAAAATAATAATAATAAATGATAAGTGAACTAAACTAATAAGTGATTGAATCAATCATCATTCTTAACATTTCATTTTGAATGATGCAGCTTTTTCATGAATTTTAAATCGCCATACATCTGTCTATGTTATGTATTATTATAGTTTCAGTTATTTAATGAAATGATAAAAATTTTAATTTAAAAATATTAAAAAATTCTTGTTTCAAAATGCTTTCTTATTGCAAAGTTTTTAAATTTTATAGCCTAGTAAAATAAATTATCATCATTGCATTTTTAACTAATTTATAGAGTAATTAGAACTCGTGAGTTTTTAGTAGAACAAGCATAGAATTAATGGATTTTGTGCAAATCAAGTTTGATGAATGTCAACAGTTCATAAATGAGTAGAGCAATAAAAAAATCTTTAATTGCATAGTCAAAATTCAGTTATATGATCATAAACTTTCAATTTGGACAAGTAGGAATGGAAGTTGAGATGTAAAAAGTTCAGATGTTTCATTATTATTCAGTCAACCTCCATGAAAATCCAAACTATGAGCAAAGACTGAATGTGCATTAAAATGAATATACGTTAATGAATAAACAACTAGAAGTTTAGTAGAAACTGAAAATTTTGAGTACAATTTGGGAAATATTTTCTTTTTAAAAATGTTTATTTTTTGGTTAATTCTTTCTATTTATTTGTTACATTTCTTACACAAAAAATAATTAAATATCTTGATATAATTGTTGATTTGTAATGGTTATAATCTTCAGTCTCAGAGAGAGAGAAAAAGAAATGGTACTAAATGACAGGCACTTAATTACAAAAATCAATTAGCATTGAAGAAATATCTCAAGTTTTCATGATTATGTAAAGTGTTTATAAAACAATTACATTTTTACTGTACTTATTTTTTCCCTTCATTTTTTTAGTTTTGAGCACAGATAGTTCTGTTTCTTTGCCTGCTACTAATATGCTATTTTAATATTTAAAGGATTTTGTAAAAGAAAAGGAGGAGTTGCATCAGCGTATGGTTCACTCCTGTGCTGTTAATAATGAACTTATGAAACATTTGAGGAATTTAGAAATCTTTATGGAGGATTTGCTTCAACATAAAAATTTGGATGCTAGCAGTATTGGAAATATTAGTGAATCCTCTAGCGTCGTGTCTCACTTGAAAATTCAAAGAGAAATTGAGCAATCTATGGAGTTATCAACTGTTCTCAATGATGAATTGTCCAGTAAGTATTAAAAAGTTTTAAATTTCCTCTAACTAATAATTACTATAATTTGTTTTTTTTATAACATTAAAAGAAAGATTAAAATCCTTCTTTAATTGGAAGTAAGATTTAGTAACTCTTCAGGTTTTCGTCTTGTGACCCCTTTTCATTCGTGGTTATGAGAAAAGGGGGACTCCTGACCCCAGTTTTATGTATATATAAAAAAATATAGTGCATAATGAGTCATTAATTAATAATGGACAGAAATTTATTATGGTTATTTCATATATAATTTTTTACCCTTTTTTTATGAAAGGGTTTAACAGAAATACTTACGTGTACACTTCTGCTAACCATAAAACTTGGTCAAACAACTTCATGATCCACCGTCCTAAAAATTGTATAGGGAGAGACATTAAACCTAGTCAGTATTTACACCCATAGCACACAGATAAGTTTTCCTTAAGAAAGCATGAGTTTTACCTCTCAGAAATTGGTTTTTCACTGCTGAAATGAATGGTCAGTACTTTCAGTTAAAGAAGCAAAACTCATGCTCTCTGACAGAAAATTTGTCTGTGTGTTATGGGCTTTAGAAGGCCAAGTGTTTATATATTGCCAGCATTTTAATTGAAATTTGGAGAGAAGGAAATTATTTGTCTTAAAAATGAATCATTAACAGCTTAATTTTAATATACTGTGAATTATAATTAAGTTAGTCCTGTGGAATGATAAATTATTTCATTGAAAAAGAAACTTGCATAGTTTGTTTTATACTTCATTTCTTTTAATTTATGTAATGTTAATAAATTAACTGAACATTTTAATATTTTGATTATTTTTTAGATTTTAATGAAGGGAGATTTATGATTATCATGTAAAGTTCCATTTCATTTGCTATTGCATTTGATATATTTGTGCAGTAAATGTTTTTCAGGGTTTTTTAAATATAATTTTTTTTAAGTTTTATCAGATTTGGTGTAACAATGTTTATAACGTCTTCAAATCTTTTGCAGAGATAACACAATACAAAATATAATAATAATTTTTAAAGGGTTTTCATAAATGTGCATGCATTTTCCAGCAGATATCTATTAATTGAGATCTAATCAATATTGTCTTAATATAGTACATAAATTTCGCTTAAAGTTAAAAAGAGTTTTTTTCCCCCATTGTTTCCTAAACTCTTGTGTAAGAATAAAGAATTAGTATCTCTATCACCATCATCAAAAATTAGTCATCATCAACTCCTTTTGAATTAATTTTGCATAATATTTTCTCTTCTGATTTGTAATAAAATAAATTAAATATTAGAGTGATTTTTAAAAAAAATATTTTACTGAATTTTGAAACCCAGCATGTTCACTTATTTTAGTTATTTTTCATTTATATAATTCATGTTATGTTTTTTTTAATTACAGTTTGTGAAGGTAGCAGAATATTTGATCCAAATGATTTTACAACAAGTAAAGATTATAGTCTTTCGGCAAGATACAGGTAAAGTGCAGTAACAAGCTAATTAGATTTTCTCATTAGGAATTACTTTTGTTTCTAACCCATGATTCTATTGCTTGTTATTAAAAAAATATTTAAATGTAATTGTAAAATAAGAGCAATGATTCATAACTATTTATGATTAGTGAAAAATATCTTATTTCTTTTATTTTTTTAAACCTAGTAGTGTGTTACACTTAAAAACTGAAATTTTATTTTTTAAATATTAAAATTGTTTTTCATATAATACTTTGTTAATATGCTTTTATATTCTTAGCATAATTTCCTTTTTGATGTTGTTGAAAATATTATTCAGCACACTTATAATGGTCGAAATTTTTCTGAGCAAGAAGAAGAAATAAATGGAACATGGTTTTAAATCAGTGTTTTTAATTAATTGAATGAAATTGATTTAACTATTGTAATACTCTAAAGGAACATCATGAAAAATTGTGAATGCTTTATATTGTTTTCAAATTTGCTCCACATTTTACTTCATATTCTTTCTTTTATTCTTTTTCATTTTTGAAGAAATTGTTCGATCTTTTTATTTACACACTTATGAAAAGTGATCATAAATTTAAAAGCTTTCTCATTTTAAATTGATTAATGTGTTATAAATTTTCAATTTTGCATCTACTTAATTATCTGTTAATTGCTGTAAAAGCTGCTGTAAAGAAAGTAAGTCATCCAAATACATTTCTTTTAAACTAATGATTACTTATTATTATTTTAAGCCATAAAAATGCTGTAACTGTTCGAATATTTTAATGCAGTTTTATTTTGTTTTCTTTTTACATGTTTATTGGTAATTTCTTAGCTTTGAAGAAGAAACAGATTTTCTTCATTGATAGTTTACTTTCTGTCTTCATTTTACTTTGATACATTTATGAACTTTATTATAATACTAGCTGCCATCAGCTTGTTCCCTGGGAATATAATTTCATTTGCATCTCTTATGCATAATTTGATATTCATGGTTCAATTAAGGAAGTAATTTTATACTCCAATATGTGTTTAGACATTTAATTTCTATTCTTTTAGTATCCTTGCACCTGTTCTTTTCATTGTCTACATAAGTGATCCTAATGGAGCTGTGTAACTCTCTGGTAATTGCACTCAGTTGGCTCCAACTTCACTTTCTTATTTCTCATGCAAAATATGCATTTGATTTCAACAGTAAAATGGCATGGCACATTTTACATCTAACAACATGTTAGCTGGATTAAAATACCGATAAAAAAAATTTAAACATAGCAACCATAATCTTTTAGCTTACTGGATATATTTCTGAATAAACTTTCTATCTTAAAGGACTTCCTTTACACATTTAACAAAAAAAAAAAAAAATGATGAAATAAAAGAAAGTAAAATTCACTAGAATAATACCTTAGCATTTTACAATGGAAGAGAAACATGAAATTAAATATTTGTTTAAACCATGAAAATGGTTTGAATTTTATTGAAACAATGAAAAGTATTATTGTAAATCATGCCTAAAAAGTATTTTTAAAAATTTATTAAAATTAGAGAAAAACTGTACCAGAACTTAATTGATATTATTGAAAAGATCATTTTTTGAATTTTCAGATGGTGCAAAAATTGTTTTTGTGCTACTATATTTTCCAAAGTTATGAAAGAAAATGCCAAAATTTTGCTTAATTCTTAATTAATTAGAATTTTGTAAAACAGGTTCTGAGTTGCACATTCCTGCCTTCCAAAGTATGTTTGTGTCAAATTTCATAGTTTTAGATCTAGTTGTCTGCCCTGTACACATAAATATATACATACACACCCTTTATTATTAGTAAGGATTGTTTATGCAAACAACATATAATAAGTGAATTGTGTTAAATTATTTCTTGTATACCTTTTAATGGAAAGATTTTGATTTTTCTGTTATTGGAAGAATAGTGTTTTGCTTAGTGAGTTCAAAATAGCATCATTTATTATTATTATTGCCATTGAAATATTCAACAATAAAGCTTTTTTCTTAAAAGAGATGCAATAACTGTAGTTAATTTTATTCGAAAGGCTTTTCCATGTTGATTTTCATTACTGAATAACCATTTTATGTTTTGAAATTTGAGTTAAATAGTTAACCTATATAACTACTTTTAGTAGTAGCATTTATTCAATTTCGATTTTGTTAGTTCAAAATATAGCCTTTCCTTTTAAGTTAAATTTACTATTGTGTTACATAGGATTATTTTTTTAGGTAAATTTAAATTTTCAGAATTTAAAAAGATTATACTTTTTAAAAAATCTTTGGTATTTTATTAATGCAGTACATATTCATTACAATTATTCTTTATAATTTCAGTTACCAGCCTACAGATACATCCAGATTTGGTTTAGATTTATCCAACATTCCTTCTAATATCCAAGGTAGGAAAAGCTCCCAATTATCTTTACAAGAAACTTCCCAAAATGCTGTTGGAACAGGCAAGAGAAGATTGTCCTTTTCAACCCTGCATAACTCTTCTCTGGATGCAACACTATGCGACAAGGAAAATGTTGTGGTTTTAGGTACAAGCAACAATGAAGATTTGATTCTGGTTCTGAATGACAAAGGTGACCCAGAAGACGTGCTCATTAGAAATAATCATTCTCATCTAGAAAGAAATCAGTCTACATTTGGTGATGAAGACCAGCATCGCAGGCGATGTTGGGAATCAGCAGCTATGAGCTACTTGAATGCAGAAAAATCTGCTTTGGATCATCGTACCGAACAGTGGTGCAGTAGTAAAGTGGACAGTTCGAAAGTAGTTAGTGGATGGTTCAATCCTTATCCATCTTCAGATTCAGATATATGGTCAGAGCCTGACAGAGATGTTTCTCTACAAAGGATTGGAATAGATTTGCAGAAATCGCCTGTTTCTCAGAAGTCACCTCGTAGATCGAGGTTCAGAGATAAACTTTCTACAGATGATGTCAGTTCCCAGAAAAATGAATCCAGTTCTAGCTTTTCAAAACTTCATACATGGTCCAAACGGAGGAAGAATAGTGGTAAAACAAGTTGGCTTGCCTATGTGCTTTTTTTCTACTCTTGCCTGTTCTTCTGCATGGTTTGATTTCAAGTGTTTGCATGACAGCATTCATTTAAGAATGAAGCAGGAACTCATAAGAAGTTTTTCAATGTTTTGTTGCTTTGCTTATGTTGCACCATGCCTTGTTTGTTTATTTTTCATTATATTGTTTTGATATATTTTTTAAATAACGCCTTAAAAATTCTGACATGTAACTTAGTTATTTTAGTGTGCAATAAATTATTGTAAATGCTTAGCAAAATGTTAGTTTTGCTTTTTCATGCAATTTTAACACCAATCTCGCTTTTGATTAGCTTTGTCCTGAAGTTTCATGGCATGAATATATGTGTTGTAGCTATAAGATTGTATAGAATAAGAAATTAATGCACATTAAATGATGAATGAGATATATCAAGCAATTCCAAATTTTGGCTGCTAGTGAAATTTTTGTTTATTTCTATTTATTAATTTTAACATCAATATAAACTTTATATTATTGTGTACTGTGCATATTTGTACTTTTTTAATGCCGTGCTCTTTTGTGTAGCATGTCCTTATTTTTTGCTTTCAGAGTAATTACACTTAATATTTCATTTTTCTTGATAATTTTAAACCTCTGTTTTTGATAATAAATCACAGTAATCAATAAATTTGTGTCAAGCTTTATTTTGCATCTTAAAAACAGATTTAATGTTGAGCATTGCTTCCTCTTACCTCCTCTCCTCTTCCTCTTACATAAATAAATGTTTGCAATTTAATATAATTTTAATTATATGCAGAAATAACTTTATTGTATTATCTAAACTGATTGCAGAAAGAGACAGTGGGAAAATAATTATATTAAATAATTATTCTTGATTGATACATCCTTTTTTAAAGGCATTTATTCCCTCTTTTTAAATTCTCATGAATTAATACCTTTTTTCTAACATTCAATTTGAATTAGGAAATGCATTGCATGTTATTTTCTTTCAAAATAAATGAAAAGTGTAAAAGTTTCATTTATCAGTTTTTAAATTGGTTGAATCAGCATAGATTTTTTTTTTCATGTAGAAGGATATTTGTGTATTAATTTCTTTGTTTCTTTAACAGAAAATGAGGACTGGATTAATTTAATAGATCAATATATGTCAATTTTTTAATCTTTTTTTGATATTTTTCCAGATACATCAAGATCATCATTCATCTGTAAAAAATGCATGACCCATTCACAAGCATCAGAAGCTCCATCCAAAGACGAGAAAACTGATTTACAAAATGTTATAGATGAGCTCTCTAGTAAATGCCACTCTCAAGAAAATCACTTGGAGAATGTCATAAATGAACTAAAAAATAAAAAGAACATGATTGATGCTCTTACCAAAGAAAAGCAGGAATTGTTGAATTGTATTAATCGCCTTAACGAATCGCAGAAATCTTTGGCTGAAAGTGAAGCAAGTTCTTCTGAAAAATTAGCCAAGTCGAATTCAGAATATAATAAACTGCAAATTCTCCTCAAACAGTTTGAAACAAGAATCTCTCATACTGATGCCATATGCAACCAACTGAAAAGTGAATTGGAAACTAGCAAAAGTAAGTTGAAGCTTTTGGAACAAAAATGTTTAGAATATGTGGAGGAACTTGCAATGCATTCAAATGCCAAAGAAGCTTATGCTGAAAAACTTAAGTCAGTGGAAGAGGAAAAAACACTACTGATACATGATATGGAAACATTAATTGTGGAGAAAAATGAATTGTTATCAAAAATTGAAGCTGAAAAAGGATACAGGCGACTTCTTGAAAATGAAAACCACCACCATACTGAAAAACTTAAGTCAGTGGAAGAGGAAAAAATACAACTGGCATATGATATGGAAACATTAATCACAGAGAAAAAAGAATTGTTGTCAAAAATTGAAGCTGAAAAAAGACACAGGCAACATCTTGAAAATGAAAACTACGACCATACTGAAAAACTTAAGTCATTGGAAGAAGAAAAGACACAACTGATACATAATATAGAAACATTAATTGTGCAGAAAAAAGAATTGTTGTCAAAAATTGAAGCTGAAAAAGGATACAGGCAACATTTTGAAAATGAAAACCATAGCTTGAATAATAAATTGAATGAAAGTTCAAAGGAAGTATCTTTGCTAAGAGCATCAAGTAAGGATCTTGAAGATACAAAAAATAAACTTATGAAAGAGAAAGAATCATGTGAAAATAGTCTAATGTCAAGTAATTCAATGTGTAATGAACTGAAAAATGACCTGAAGAAAACCCAAGAACGCTTGGCAAAAATGGAGCTAAAATGTGCTGAGTATGAAGAAGAATTGAATAAGTCTTCAAAATCCAAACAAAACATTACTCAATCTCTATCGGGAGTTAAATCTGTGATATTTTCGAATATTGATGCATTGACTTCCCTTTGCAAACAATACGTGAAGAGTGATGAGGAAAATGAAGCAGATAAAGGCATTGCTTTATCTAAGACAGATAAGGAAGATCAGATTGAAATGTTGCTTGAAGAAATTATCTCCGTAAACACAAAATTTGAACAAATTGTAAAGTTTTTATCTGAACAGTTATCTTCTATTCAGTCAGCTATGGAGAAAAACAAAATGATTGAAGATGAAAATAAATCGAAGATTATTCACCTGCAGCAGCAACTTGAAGACAAAGAGAAAGAAGTTCATTCTTTGAAAATGCAAATTCTTGAGCTTCAGAGGAAGACTGAAGAGAATAAATCTGTCAATAAAGAATATGAGTTAAAGCTTCAGTCTGCCCAAAAGAAGCTAGAAACTACTGAAAAGGAATTAAAAGCCTTGAGGGAACATAAAGATCAAATGCAATCACTCTTTGAAGAATTTCAACAGACTTTGCAAGATAAAGAAAAGTCCTTAGCAGAGTCTAATCTTAAAGCTTCTGTTTCTGAAAAACAACTACATTCTTTGAAAATGCATATGGTTGAGGTTCAGCAGAAGTTAGAAGAGAACAAATCTATTAATAAAGAATACCAGTCGAAGCTTGAATCTGCACAAAAGAAGCTAGAAGTTACTGAAAAGGAACTGAAAACCTTGAGGGAACACAAAGATCAGATGCAATCACTCTTTGAGGAATTTCAACAGACTTTGAAAGATAAAGAAAAGTCCTTAGCAGAGTCTAATCTTAAAGCTTCTGCTTCTGAAAAACAACTTAGTTCTGTACAAGATGAAACCCAAAAGTATCGGAATTTAATAAATCTAAAAGATGATGAAATTACTAAATTACAAGAAAGAGTTTTCAACCTTCAAATTCAAATTAATAGTATTTTGAGCAAAGCATTTTCTGCTGGTCAGGGAAATGCACAAGACAATACCAAAGATTTTGCTTCCAGTTCCTTGAAGCCAAGTACTCGCTTATCAAATGAAAATGAGATTAATGACGAAACAATGAGCACTGCTAGTAATGATGCATCATTTAGTTCCATGACATCAGAAAAAGAAGAAGAAATGAGTAGAAAAATTGATCGCTATGCTAAAAAAATAAAAGCTTTGCAAACAAAATTATCAATGACAGAAAAGCGCATAGAAATTCTAGAAAAAGAGAAAGCAGATTTAAGAGAAGAACTATTGGCACAAATACATGGAGAAAAAGAAAAAATAAAAACCTCAGAAGAAATTGATGCTTTAGTGAGAGAATTAGGTGAACTAAAATCAACTTTGAAGACTAAAACTTCCTTTATTAAGGATCTCAAAAGTGAACTATTCAAAACTTGCAATTCTCTTGTAGATAAGCAAAAGGAAGTTGATGAATTGCAACATAAGCTATCTGCAAGCAACAGCAATACTGAAACTGACTTACTAAGTCCTGTTCATGCTAAAATAAGGCCAAGTTATTCTGATCCAATTCAAAAGGCAACTGAAACAAACATAAAAGACCTAAAAAAGCATAAATGGGAACTTATTCAAGGCATTTTAAATCATCAGAAACAACTTTATGAGAGAAAAAATATTCACCTTGGCCATCTAGAAAAATTTAAAAAACACATTGAAAAGTTACGTTCCCTTCAGGTTTCTCCATCTTTGTTCAAATCTGAGAGTGAACCTCTTTTGAACACCCCAATGGCTACAAATAGTTTTTACGCCGAGAAATGCGATAGAACTCTAAAGAATTTGCAGATTGAGTTGCAACTTGATGTTGAATGCCTCCAAAACTTGAAAATATTCCTAAAACGATTTTTTATGCCTCTTGTTCTTCAAAACTGTACTTGTAACAATACGAGTTCTAAACCTGATGATGATTCTAATCTTTCTGGCAAGAACACAATAAATGAGGCAAAGGACTCTAGAAGAGAACATTTGAGATTAGATCTCTGGAAGTCATCTAACGTAGAAGTCGAGAGCCATCCAACTACCATCTCCACCAGTGATAGGTAATTTGTTTGGCTTTTTTACTTAGATTATTTGTTACTGTAATTCTTAATAGTCTGGCATAAATTCTCTTTAAATAAGTATTTTATATATTTTTATTTAAATTGACTTGTTTCATCTTTATAAAGATGGAATTTTGTAATTGATTTTTCACGTACTTCCTAATGTGCTTGAGTTTTGAGATTTTATACACTTGTGTATTCTTGATGGCAGTCTAATATTTTAATATTTTCAGAACTTAGGTATCATTTAATTGATTAATTTTAGTTATATTTTTATTCCATAATGATAGCATGTTCATTGTAAAACAATACAGAATTCATTGATTTAGTACCAACATTATTTCTCTAAGTATCTGCATTATAATGCTTATTTCTTTTATTGTCTTAATGCAGTATATTGGAGACAGCTGTTTATATGCTAATAAATGTATAATGGTATAAATGTCAAGTATCTGTGCTTCTATAAATAATATTTTAAAACACATTTGTTTAGATCTTCAAAATATACATTCTTTACTAATAATTTTTTTTAAAGTTATTAATATTACTTCTTCAACTTCTGTCATACAGGAAAATAAATAATTGCAATTCACCTACTAACTAAAATGAATGAGTAGTGAAATTTTTGATGTGTGCTTTATTTCTTTCAATAATTACTTCAAAAAAGGAATGTCAAGGGGGGAAATTGGTTTTCGCTACTTAACATTTACAAATTTTAGAGTTGTTACCATAATATACTAAAACTTTTATTCTGATTAAAAGTGCAAAAGAGCAATATTCTAGATAAAAATGCATTACTTTTTTATGCACAAATTGCTTGGATTGAAAGTGTGGATGAAGAAATATAAAGAAACTAATTTTAAATTTAATGATGCAATCTACTGGGTATGTAGTTGTTCCTGACACATATGAATATAATTCGTTTACCAATTTACATTAGACAATTTGTATGAACAAAATTAACTGTGAATTAATTTCAAATGTAACTCTACTCTTTCTGTTTTGTTCTATTTCTGTACAGTTCGTAACATATGCTCCTGAAAACGCACTCTTAAGATACTGATTTTAAAATAGCATATTATAATTTTTTTATATATGTGATAACTACTAATTAACAAAATTAAGTATTTCCTAGGTAGTATTAACACACTCTCTCAGTAAATTCTCAATTTGCTTTTTTTTCTTTCTTAGAATTTTAACAGTTATTTTGTGTTGAACCACCCATCACTATGCATTCATGCTTTGACATTTACAAGATTACCTCAAGATATTGAAGCTCATACAAGAGGGGGACATTTTTCAAATCTACCTTTCAATTAACCGTATCTGAAAACATCATGAAATGTTAAAAATTTGAAACAGACAGTTTGAATGGCTGACCGAAAGTGTAAGAATGGCTAATAATTTTGCTTGACTGTGTGTTAAATTTATGCCCTTCCTCTCTCCCTTCAACCCACCAACAAAACTATCATTAAACTCAATTTATGCTTAAAGATTTTACATATCTTTGTTTCATGAATTTAAAAAAAACACCCATTTTATTCCTTTCTTAGGCTCATTGCCACTTCTAGTGTTGTTGCACACAAGCTCGATTCTGTTGAAATGGCTCTGAAAGAAATAAAATCTGCTTTGGAAAATTTCAAGGAAACTGATTCTCCCACTGGAGGTAAGCAATCCATGAAAATGTCTATCTTGTATGAAAAACTTGAGAATATTCAGCATAGTAGCGTAATCCTTCAGCGCACTCCCTGACGTTGGGAAGATATGCTGATTATTGTTTCCAGATGTGGAATGGACACAGGTGGTCGAATGACCAGAGGTGGTTATCATTTACATTGTGATAGCATCGGAATTCTGGATGGCTTCTGACTGCTTCTTAACTGTGGCTGAGACAGCAGAAGTTATGTCCAAACATTCTTGTAGCAGACAATCTGCCATGTGATATTCTGTGACCCTAAAATCTCTAAATTGAATCCAGTTATGGGAACTGTACATACTTCCCCTCTAAATTTATTGCAAACTAGCCGCCTTCGGTGACCAGCTTATTCGCTGGGGATATAATTTCAACTGAATCTATTATGTATAAACTGATATTCTTGGTTCCCTTAGCGAAGTAAGTTTAAATTTCAACTTTTTATAGACATTTAACCCATGCTCTTTCAATAGCCCTCCACCTATTCTGTTCGTTGTCTGCATGAACATCCTTAATGGAGTCAAATAACTGTCTGCATCACAGTTGTCCGTAATTGTCTGTGCCAACTTCTCTTTCTTAAGCCTCATGCAAAATATGCATTTGATTTCAACATTAAAATAGCGCAGCACATTCTACATCCTGCAGCATGTTAGCTGGATTAAAATATGCTGATAAAAAGAATTAAAGTACAACAACCTCCAAGGTGCACATTACCACCCCTCAAAGTATGTTTGTGCCAAATTTTGTAGCTCTAGGTCTAGCGGTGTTGCCTGTAGAGCACCAACACATGCAAACAGACACACATTCTCCTTTATTATTAGTATAGATAAATATATTAATCTTGTTTCTATGGCTATGCACACTTGCGCAGTTAAAACTTGACTCCAGCACGTTACAGTATCAAATATTCTTTGGTTCTCATATTTTGAATATTCTTTGATTCAAAGAGTTTTCTTAGATTTTGTTTTGAGTAATTTTTTTCCCTGACTGTCCTTAAGAAATGATAAATTCAAATAAAGATTCGGTTAAAAAAAATTTTTTTAGTACATTGAACTCTTTCAATCATTCATCTGCATTAAATACCTGTACAATCATCAAAATCTTAAATTCTAACAGGTTACTTATTTATATATAAGATTCCTTAACTTAAATAAGTGAGTAAGATGGGTTAGGGTTTAAAAGGTTGTTCTTTTTCTTAAACATGCTTTTCTGTGAAAGCAGCAGGGTTTTGGGAATACGCATGTTACATTAAGAACTTTTGGAAATTTTTGCCTAGAGAAATTCTTGAGATCTTATGTTCAAATGACTTGAGGTTCATAACCTGCCATATGTTTTTGTTTTTTTAATTTCTTAATAAAATGAAAAATTTTAAATGGTATTTTTATTAAATAACCCCTTCAGGATGGCCGCTCGCTGAAGAAAACATGCCCACCGGTCGGGAGCTGGCAAGTGCATTCTGTGTCCCGCTAAGCCTAACATGCATTAAAAGTGCATGTTACATAATAATGCATAAAAAGTGTCCTTTACATAGAAATGAAACCATTTTTAAATATGCGGTATACGATATCATATTCTAAATCATAAAAACAGTTTCATTAAAATACTTGATTTTTAATAATAAAAAATAAAAATATACTGTATTTCCCTATAATTGAAAGTACCTAAATAAACACTAGATTATTGATGCAAAATTAAAAAATATAGGAAAAATAAATATTTACATTCAATATTATAAAATACTTCAAGAAAATTGTAATAATTAACTCTTCAAAGCCTTCTGAAAAATCTTCCATTTTAGGACTCCACTGACATGACGGAATTGGAATCGATATATTAGTACTATCCTCTTCTAATTCAGAATTTGATAATTCATAACTATCTAAAGAACTCAAATAATTTATTGCTTTATCACTATCGTCGGAAAAATCCATAGATTTGTCATTTAAAAATTTACCTATTTCCTCCTCGGAAAGTTAACGCATTCTTTTAGCAATAACTGCAAAAATAAAACAGAGGTATAAAACCCTTGACAGAATATCTCCCATAAAATCCCAACCCAAGCGAGAGGAGAAACTATAAACCAATCACTCCAAAATGAGTTAAAGAACTCTTTAACACATGCTTCTATTTACACTCGCCAGCACATATTTCTGTTTATACTCTCAAAAATCAAATAATTCTAATAGAATGATCCACAGACATGTGGCCGACTCCAATCTGACCTCAGAGAGAGAAATACTAATGTACGGGACCAATCTTTTGAAAGAAACATGGAATAGTAACGCCATCTGAGAGAAAACATTTTGTTCCAAAAGCCAAATGCATATGTGCGGCTCTCGGCCCACAGCAGCACTTCCGCCGATTGCGGTGCTCGGCCCTGAGATGAGTCAAGCTGAAACGCACATTTGTGGCACTCGGCCCGAAGGGGTTAAATGTAGAAATAGAATTATTTTTGGTATTCTAACTGCTTCAAAATCTAGTTAAAACCCCTAAACAGTCAAGAAAAATATTTTTCTCTTCTCCCCTCTAGTAATAAAATGGCTGATATCTTTTTGCCAGCATTTTTGTAGATGATGAAATTTAGTTTTGTGATATTACATTGAAGGGGAAAATTATTATATGAATTTGTTTGTTAGCAGTATTATTATAATGTTTGCATAACATTCTCTTGCAGAAACTCCCAAAAAGACAGCTGCAAAATCTTTACTGTTGAAAATATTGGAAGAACTTGTCAATTTAGATGATAGTTTCGCAGAAGTGCTCCATTTAAAATCAGTTCTGAAATCACTTGGATTATTTGACATTAGTCCTTGTAGTCCTTGTAGGCAAGGTAAATATTATAAAGATATATAATATTATTTAACCTACATTTTATGTTGATTTTTATTCTGAATGTTGTGTTATTTTGGTTGGTTCGTTGAATAATGAGCTTCATTTGATTCACACATATTTAATGGATGTTCACTACACTTACACAGCACAGTACATTTAGATAATTGCACAGATCATTCTTATATCTTAAATACAGGCATGCATAACGTTCTACCAGTCCGGACACGCTCAACAACAAACTCTCGGTGAGTCTCGCAAAGTTTCGAACACCATTCGGGTTCGGTTACAGTTAACTTGTGTCGCACAAGTCTTAGACACCATACTGAATAACATTAGTAATTTTATTATTCTGAACTTGCTAAATGGTATTCTATATCTAAATAAAAAATATATATTTATTTACTGAAAATTAGTAGAAGATGATAGCTTTTGAAGGATTTTATATTTTAAACTGTCCTACAATTGATTTGCTGAATTAAACATTATGTAAATTAAATATCCATTTACAGGAGTGCTCTTCAATTTTCTTCGAAATTAATAATCTTTATTTTATTTAAAACTGTATGGTTGTAAGAATTTTTGTTTCAGAGTCTCATTTTAAATCCTTGAAGTCTTCAAAAGTTTTTTGGACGAGGATTAACATTTTGTAATAAGTTTTTTTAAAGTAACTTATAAAACTAAATTAGGAGGAGACTGTAAATGTATACTTGTATATTTATGCTTTTCAGAGAGTGATAGAGAATCCTTACTAAGTGAAGAAACCATTGCATTAAGTCGAAGTGGAAGTCTTAGTCCAATGAGCTTTGATGAGAATTCCACATACAGATTATTTACAAGTGGCATGAAACAGAAACGAGAATCTGAACATTTCAGAAAAAGCGGAGTTGGAATGAAGCAAAGTTTGGAGAATTCCCACAGGTCTCAAGTTGCTGGAGGCTCACAGGAATCCATTTTCTTGCGATCACATTTCTCATCTCCAGATTTGGGTATTGAATCGGACCCAAATCATGAAAGCTCAGCCCCTGAACAAGCGGAAAAGGAATTTAGAGAAGTTAATAGCAGGACGTCGAAGAGACAAGATAAACAATGGACAGTAGAAAAACTGACTGAAACTATGGACAGCTTTACAGACAGTTCTTCAAAAATAAAAGGTAAAATTAACTGATTGA
The DNA here is from genome assembly GCA_013235015.1 of Araneus ventricosus. Lineage (NCBI taxonomy): Eukaryota > Metazoa > Arthropoda > Arachnida > Araneae > Araneidae > Araneus > Araneus ventricosus. Next base: position 29,083 of record BGPR01005498.1, on the reverse strand, counting down.
TTATGAAAAACTCTTTTAGATCTTACTTGCTTTGTCACATCTCTTCAAGTATGATTCCTTAATAATCATTTGTTTTTTGTAGAAATGCCTGGTATTTGAGGTTTCAATTCTTTAAGTGAATATTATTAACTTTTGAAAACCAGTTATGCTCAATTTTCCATATGAACTTAATTTTAAAAATCCTTTATTTGCTGCTGGTGTTCCCCTATGATACTTTGTTTTGTTTATTTTTTACTAAATTCCTATTCTTTTTAAATTTAAAAAAAAATTGCTCCAAGATGCTCATTCCTACCCTCAAAAGTATGTTTGTAAAAAATTTGGTAGCTCTAGATCCTAGACAATGGAAGTCTCGGGGCCCCTCTTTTCCACTTCCCAACTTCTAAATCCAGATATTTTTTACTGATTTAATTTCACCTTTGTATAAGTAGTTTTGAGTAACACATTTTGACAAACTGAAGTCGCAAAACATTTAATTTTGGTTCTTTCTCAAGAGAGTTGGCTTTTGTATCTCGCATATGAAAAAAAATTCAAATTTGAAAGCAATTTTCAACAAAATAGTAAAAAAATACTTTTAAAACACAATCTTAATACTGTCTAATTAAAGGATTCGACATTTTTTGAATTATAAAGCAAAATATGCTTTTTAGAATATAAAACAACATAATATAAAAGTTGTAAAATGTAATTCTTTAGGAATGTGGTTAGCATGATTCCAATTTAAATGATATTCGATTTTAATACAGTAAATTCTCGATTATCCGGCATTCAAGTATCCGGAAAGCTCAACTAACCGGAAAAATTAGAAATTGAGTTTTTCTAAAGATTTTACATCCGTGCGCCAAAATTTAGCACGTGCGCGCCCGCCCGCCCGAAGGAAAAAAACAATATACAGTACTGTGGCGTACACAGACTTGTTTTATGGGCGGGGGAGGGGTTCAAAAGCAAATGTGATGACCAAAAAAAAAAGTTCATGGGGTGTTACTCCAGATTAGTAAGTCTCTTTCTTTTCCTTTATTTATTTACTCTCCGAATACGGCAGATGTTGATTCCGATTACGCAATATCACGTGCGGGAGAATTGGAAGCATGCATATTGTGCAATAACAACCCTTGCGATTTTTTAAAAGGTAATTAGTTTTGATATTCAATCTAGGATTTGTTTATGAACACTTAAAAGCGTTTTATTATACTTACTGAGAAGAATATTTTTCAGTTTCGTTGGCTATTTTTATATGTTTATATTTTTACAATCTATATATTTACGGTAAAAATTCGGCTCCAGATCATACTTTTTTTTATCATCAATGTTAAAGTAAAATCTTCATAATAGGTTTTGTAAATACAATGTCATGGAAGATACAGAAGTATTCTTAAAAATTATATTTAATGCACATTTCAAAATGTCAAAAACAAATTATTTGGCCTAGTTTTAAAAAAAGCTACAAATTACCCCCCATTTTCCCCATCACACTCAACTATCCGGACTTTTCAGGTATCCGGAAATCGGCGTTTCCCGGGCATGCCAGTTAGTTAAGCTTTTACTGTATAATAAGTTCTAGTGCATGGCTCTTGTATAAATTGAATGAAAGTACAATATTAAATTATTATTACAGTAAATACAATGAAAGTACAATATTAAATTAATATGGCAAGAAAACAAAATCTAGGGTGTGGGTCCCTCCAAGTTGTGGGGGCTATAGGCATTGTCTATTTAATAATCTGGTCCTGTCTAGATCCCACGGTTTGTCGCTTGGATCACCAACAGACGGATACACACACACATTCAATTTTATTATTAGTACATATGTTCCATAGTTTCTACTAGGGCATTTGATTTTGTCAAATTAACCTCATATTTATTTGCAGATGCTTCATTTGGAATGGGTGATGCTTTACATGCTATTGGTTATCTTCAAGAATATGAGCTCTTAAAGAAAGAAGTTCAAGAGAGCTTGATTGGAATAAAAACAGTTCTTTCTAGGACAGGTGATGGTTTGCATCATTTGGCAAAATTCACTTCTCCTCAAAAGGTAAGCTATTTCTTATATTTAAATTTTTTTAAACTTATTTTTTATGATTTTTATATATTCTTCTACCCTAATAAGCAGTACTGTAATAGTTAATTGCTATCCTGTTCATTATGCAACACAGATTGGCATTATACATGGAGTAAAATATATCAGCATTTAAGTTTTTGGTTATTTTTGTCGCTGACTCAAATAGCAGCATTAAATATAATGTGACAATTTTGCTGATTGATACTTTTTGTGGATACTGATGAGATATTTTTAAAAATATCATAAGTCATTTATCTTTAAATTTATGGGAAAAGAAGTGATTTGATGGGAATATCCATTATGCCATGCCTATGAATCTTCTATTAAATGCAAATTAAACTCACTTTTAGTAGAATTTGGGACCACTTGTTGATTTGATGGATTTTCTGCCAGAGATGTTTAAATTCTATTTCAAGATAAATTTTCTTTATCTATAACTTCTACATATTTTGATAGATATTTTGTATTAATATGCTTTGAAATCTTGTATGCTGCTTTTGGTAGTTTTGGGCTGTTGGGTAGTAAATAGCCACAAGGCAGAATTACATTATTTTTTTTCTAGAAATTTGAAACTAATGCTCCTTTAACTGTTACGAATTTTTTATTCTAAACTATCTTTTTAAAAAAAATATTTTTCTAATTTCTTTTAGATAGGAGATATCCAAACCAGTAAAAAGAAACAGAATATGTGAAACCATTAATTTTAAAAACATAAATAACTTTTAAAGCTAATCATTTTCACTGAATTATATATTCAAAAATATTTCAGTAATCTATTTTTACTTAGCATTTTAAACTTAAAAGTTTTCATAATGTATGTATAAGAGTTTGAAAATATCAGCTTTTCTGAAGAGCATTAAAAATTGATTACATCATATTTAAACTTTTGTATCTCTTAATGGGGATATTGGAATGTTTGCTTTATTTTTCAAAGTGAATTAAATATACAAATTTCATGTTGCTTTCATTTTTCATTTCAGAATTTAGAGTATAGTACATTCAAAGCCATCAAAGACTCGTGTGGAAATATAGAAGTTTGCTTACAGAAAGCTGTTAAACTGGTTGATAATTTCTGGATTGCACCGTGCCCCTCTGTTAAGGAACTGAATATGCTGATTCAGCAGGTAAGTAAGAGAAATATTTGCTTATTGACTTTATATCAAATCTGTAAATACACGGATAAAATTGTTTTCATTTGTATTCTTTTTATAAACTTATTTTTAACATTTTAGAACCAAGAATTACAAGATAAGCTGAAACTTCTCCTGGAATCCAAAAGGAGACAAGAAATAGATTTCAAAGACGCCATGGAAAAATTGAAAGTAAATATTTGGTTTTTATTTTATAACAAAAGTGCATTCTACAGAAAATGGCTACTTTACTCCTTCTGTTTTTTTTTATTTTTTATTTCCCTCTACATAATTTTCACTGAGAGTACAGTGACTAAATATATATGTACTTGATGCATATTTTTCTTACAGAAATTTTAGATTGATTTTAATTAACATAAGAACTCTCTTGCTTAATATTTTGTTTGATATTCATACTGAATGTTATATTTTCTAAAGGATATAATAATTTAAACAATTTAAAACTTTCTTATTTCATTAGTCAGATTGTTGTCATTTCAAATTCATTAACATAATTTAAATTCATTGTTATTTGTTATGACCATCATCAAATTTTGATTATCATTAAATTAATTTTTTTAATAAAATTTATTTATTTTTGTAGTATTTTTTTAAATGCATGTAATTTTTTGCAGCAAGCCGAACGACTTAGAGAACACATGGAAAAGAAAATTTCGAAAAAATGTAAGTTAATCTTTATTACTACATTTTGAGTTAGGATTTCATGTTTCCTTCACATTAAAACAGAATAAATTCCTAATAATGATTGCAAAAAAATGCATCTTCATGATTGCTTGTTAAAATTCCAACATGTAGCTGCAGAATCTTCTTAAATGGTTAAACATTTTGTATTTTTCTGTGCTATATGATTTTCTACTAACTCCAGCTTTGTCAATTTTTGTTTTGATTAGTTTTGTTTGGAAAACGAAAGCTTTTGTCGAAATATCAAATCAGTACCTGAAAGTATCAACTAATTTAAATTGATGACTACTTCAGAAGTAGAGCTTTGTTATAATTTATGATGCTGTTATAACTAATGCATTTTATTATTGAAAATTCTTAAACTTTAAAGGCATAAGGAATAATTGAGCACAGGTATATCTTAAAACTTTGAATATTTTTTTAGCTAAATACAATTTGAAAACTGATTACTTTATAAAATAGTTCTTAATGCTACGATTATGTAGTTTAACTTTTTCTGTCACTTTTAAATAAAAAAGGCATTTTAAATTTTTAAAAATTGACTGGAGGCTGTCTCTGTAAAACGGCCGCTGGGATTGAGGGGCGTAGACTTACTTACCTAACTCAACTGTGACCAAAGTAGCTCTATGTGACGGTTAACTCTATAGTATATAGTGACTATTAGTCTAGTGTGACTATGAGACTCTATCTATGTAAAATTCTTCATGCTTTTCCCCAACTTTGCAACTCGACTGTGACTAAAGTAGCTCTATGTGACTGTTAACTCTATAGTATATAGTGACTATTAGTCTAGTGTGACTATGAGACTCTATCTATGTAAAATTCTTCATGCTTTTCCCCAACTTTGCAACTCAACTGTGACCAAAGTAGCTCTATGTGACTGTTAACTCTATAGTATATAGTGACTATCTATGTAAAATTCTTCGTGATTTTCTCCAACTTTGCAACTAGACTGTGATTAAATCGTAATTACAAATTCTAAAATTATTTTACAATCTTTAATGTCTCCCTTTCTCTGTTAAATGAAACTAAAACCAACTCTCTATGTTATTTGGTTGCAGAGCTATAAGTGTTTAACTTTAGCATGAAAAGCATCATAATTTTTTCCTTCCCCGACACACCATTAGACCACTATGGAGAGACGCAAGTCTACTTCAAAAAAAAAAAATGGTTCAATTTCTTAAAGTTTTGTGTATTTTTTTCATCATAAATAGCCATATGTTTATTATTTATCATCTGGATCCATTTTTGTATGAATAAATGAGTAAAAGTATCTAAAATAATTACTTCAGCCAGCATAGACCATGTAAGAATTATGAATGTAACTTGTAGGACCAAGTTCATTTATTATATCCCCAGGGCCAAATTAAGCCCTATAGAGGCCTTTAGGCAATGTGAGTTTCGGGGACCCCCTTTCTCCTCCCCAACTTCTAAAACAAGATATTTTTTATTGATTTTCATTCTATCTCTGTACATGCAAGTTTTTAAGTAACACATATAATGGCAAACAGAAAAAACAAAACATTTAAATTGCAGATCACCATCAAGTGTTGTTATTAGTCATGTATAAAAAGTTTAAATTTAAAGCTAATCTTTAACATAAATTGAAAATTCTAAAAAATTATAGAACCTTTTTGACAGAATCTTAATATCCAAATACAAAGATTTCCTTTGCTGTTGGCTTGTGAATTATTTAGCCAACTGCGAAAAAATGGACCACGTTGACCAGTAAACAAATTTTAAAATGTGAAACAAATTTTAAGAATAATGTTCTGAAATTTAAGCAATACTTAACTTTAATTTGAATATGTTTGAGTACACGGACCTTGTAAACCAAATGTAACCACTAAATTTAATTACCCTGAAAATACCACATCGAGGCCCCCAAAAGTGTCTTGACCCATTAGGCAGGTGCCTACTTTGTCTTTTCAGTAATCTGGCCCTGTAGGTCCCAAATGATAGTAGTGGTAACTTGTGATGCCAAAAGTCACCCGTCCTCATGTCATATGATTATACAGCATGCTGAAAATTCCATAAGTATCCATTTGCCAATCTTGACAAATTTTAATTAGAGGTGCAGCTTCAGCTTCATGAAATCTTGCTTCGCTTACTTTGGTGGATAGGCTGTTCATCAAAATCATAGTTATGAATCTGCCAGCCATATTTCAATCAGGGAATAGCTGCCATGTCTGCGAAAACCACTACATCATGCAGATTAAATGCCTACCTCTATTTGTAAACAATGACCTATTACTTCACAAGTTGTCCCATGAATTGAATTTGTCATTTTGTATTTGTGAGCATAATTTTACTTGGTGGTTGTATGTTTTATACTTAAAGACTTTTAATATTTTTTCTAGTGATAAAAACGAAGAAAGTGATCAGGCAAGCAGAAATCAAGATTCTAGAGAAAGAGAGTCGAGATTTGCCTTCCATCCCCAAATATCCTTGTGATGAATCTGCAAGCCAAAAGTCATAGCCACTGCCACAAACAAAATTCCAAAAACACAATCAACTGAAATGTGATTAAGAGCTCTAAGAAGTGCTTTCAGAACTTTTTCCCCATTCATTTCATTGTACATTTATAAAAGTTCTGAATGCTACTTTTTGTGCTTCATGTACAATCGGTTTCTATTGCTGAAAAAAAAGTATACCAAATATAAACCGTGCCAAACAAAATGAATGAAATTCTATACCGGTATTTTTCATGCAATTCTCTATTTCTACAGATACTTTTATAATTTTGGCTTTTTTTAAACAGAAAACTACTTACATTCAGAATTTTCATACAATAATTTGATACTGCTTTTTTATTGCTAAGTCTCAGCTTCGCATATGTACTATTTTTTATTTCATACCTTGTTTCATCGAGTTTTATTAGACATGAGTGTAAATATGACCATGTTCATATGTTCATATTCGAGTGTTGTATAAAATGGATGAAAGGATGTGTAAATGGGGTATAAGGAATAAAATGATTTTATGAAATAAATATTCTGCTTCTTTCAGTTTCTTAAAATTGATAACTACACTTTAAAAATTATATTTATCAATAAGAAGCATGCTAAAATTCAATGTTTCAAATTTTATGCACACTTTTTATGCTGTTAATATACTTTATCTGAACATATTTATTTGTTTCTAATTTCATACTATTTCAAAGTGCATGTTAATCTTTGAAAAAGAAATTCATTTAGCTTTCCACAATCCTACCACCTAATAAAAAATAATTTTTTTAAAGATTATAATTTATACCTATGATGAATGAATTAATTAACTTTGAAAAATAGTTGTTTGTCTATAATAAAAGATGCCATTTATGATTATTGTATAAAAATGGTAAAAAATTGTAGACTTGCATCTCCTGAGTTTTTAGAAAAGAATATATTCAAAATAATAAACAAAAAACATATTTTGTTAATACACAAATAAAATATCTTCTTTAAAGAACAGGCAAATGCATTTACAGTGGAACCTTGCTTAAAGAGCATAAATCGTTCCGGAAGCTCACTCATAATACGAAACTCTCATTAAGCGAAACAATTTTTCCCATATAAAATACCATAATGTGTTCCATGCCAAAAAAATCTCAAAAAATTTTATGTATAGCATTTATTCAAATAAAATTATATATATAAGATTGTTAAGGAGCATGAATCATCTTTTCTTTCATATCGGAGACAACCAACATGAAATGCGGATATGATTTATAGGAAACAAAAAAAAAAAATTGAAATAATAAGTTTATTATTTATGATATATACTATAACCCAGATAGCATTTACACTTGCAGCAAGTTTGATTTTTCTTGATATTAGCTTGTCATGACAAACTTGATGTGGCAACTTTGCAGCAAACTTCCTGCAAAGTAACAAAGCATAATCGACCAACCCACTTGCAAAACAAGTTTGCTGCAAAGATGATACATCACACTTACAGATAATCTTTGTCTCTGTTTTAAAAAACATCCGATTTTTAATAGCATTTCCTAGGCCGCCCTTCTTTTTATTAATTCAATAAATCAATGATAATTTGTGAAAAAACTAATTTTTTTATAAAAAAAATTTTAAAACATTTTCCATCTTTTTACTAAATATAGAACTCACACTTTAAAGAAAATTATATCGCCTTTTTCTTAATGTTGAAATGTTAACGTTTATAAACAAAATTAAACCTAAAAAACAGTCAATGTGTATTGAAATAAATAATAAGTTACATTTTCTCCCATTTTAAAAGTAATTACTTTTGAACTCTAATTTCATAATTTATTCTACTAGCAAAACGTAGTTATTAGCAAAAATCGCTCTCTCTTTGATTTCAAATCATGTTCTCAATACAAAATTTAAAAAATTAATGAAATCAACAAAAGAGTTTAAAATAAATTGCAGATGCACGATCTATTAGCACAATATATCTCTCCTCTCAGAGTCTGACTAGTCCAGTGGTTAAGACGACAGACAGGTTTAGGAAGCGGATGCCGGGGGTTTGAATCCAAGGTTGTCTTCATATTCTGTTTTTGCTATAGTTTGCAATGAGTTTGACGCGTGGTGACTAGCTTGTTTGCGTTAACTTGTTTCAAGCTTGCACTCTTGCCATGTCAATCTTGTTGCAAGGTTGCTGCAAACTAAAATTGCTATCTGGAAATTTGCAGGATTGAGTCCAATGCTTCATTTTGAAATTTTCTAAGTGTTTTAATAGAGTTGTTAATTTTTTATATGAATTATGATACATATTTAATTCTTTTTTGGTAGGAAGCTGTCTAGAGTCTTTTGTTTTTGCTGACGCTTCAAAATTTGATGAAAATGCAACACAGAATTATCATAGAATAAATTTGTAGCATGCAGAGCCACTGCCTTATTAGGGTGAATGCTTCTCAATGTACAATGAAACAATTTCCCATGCTTTCAACATTTCTGTTTTTGCTCTAGAAGTTTGTTGTTACCTCCTATTCCTCTGACAAACTCTCCTCCGTAACTTTTTACTGTGTAACACAATGCAATTCCATAAGCTCTTGGTTGTGCTCTTCCACAAGCTCATCCAAATAATTTCTCTTCACTTTCAGTCCCCTGATGTGGGCCAAATACACAATCTCATTGACTGTAGGCTCTGCAGGGTACTGTCTCGGAATCCTCAATGTCACATTCGACAACGCTGTCTGACCAAAGCTTCTTCCAAACAGAAGTGAGGGTTCTCTTGATAACCCCTTTCCATATATTTTCAATCATTTTGAGGCAGGAAATGATGTGGAAGTGATATTTATAATATTCTCTGAGAGGTTGGTCCCTAGACACCATGTTTGATAAGATCCCATCACTATACACCATGTTTGATAAGAACCCATCACTAGACCATATGTTTGATAAGAATTAGAGTAAAATAAAAGCTCCGTGTATATGACAGTAGCAGGCACAAAATCTGGGACTTTCCCTCTTGGGACATCCATCAATACTTGTTAAAAGCAACTATAGGCTCTTTAGCTTGAAAATAATTTTTGCTGCAATTTTACAAGGTTTATAAAAAGCTCTTAAATTTCTTTCCTATCTACAGCAATAGAATCCGATCGCAATGTTTTAATGGAGCAACATTAACTAATAACAGAAACACTTAGAGGATTGTAAAATCAATTGAACGTTTAATCAAGGTCTACTTTTAAATTTGTTTTACAAAGATCTTGTTGGAATTAGATTACAGATAGGTTGTTCTTACTGTAATTCAGAACTATAAAGTCCACACTAGATATTTTGCAGCTTCAAATTTGCATACTAAGGTGAGTGAGGCTATATTTCTGTGCAATATGAGTCCTAAAATGCTTCCAGAAAGATGTCCCCCTTTTTGTATAAGTTTTCACGAATTAAACAGTCTGTGTTTCTAATATTTATTAAAACATCCAAAACAAGAAATAAATGAAGTACAGATCGAAATTATACTGTTATTAAATAATGTTATTCAGAAAAACACTTGAAACTTGTGATCTCGTTATCAAGCATGCTGGAACCTGCTTTCTGCAACAAGTGATTTTGTGGTCTAGATAATTGTAACAAAAGTTTCGATAAAAAGGCACAGCTCAATTATTTTAATAAATTTCCAGCTATATATGATAATTTAAACAAAATAAAGCATTCCGTGGTGACTAGTTCTGTCGAGCTAGGTGTTTCTGTGCAATTGCACTGGGCCAAATGATTACGATCGCTTACAATTCTTATTAAAGGAATTTTGATGAGCATATCAATGATAATTCGAAGATAGTGGTCTTCTCGGAAACATTATTAAGTAGAACTGAGGAATCAGTTCTTACTTAAAATATTGTATAGAGAAGCGTACTATATCTTTTAGCTGTTGCGATTCTGACGATTCTCTCCTTATTGTTATGAAGACAGGGACATGTAATATTTTTTAGTCTATTCATTAATTTCTAACTATTGCTAGGTCCTGTTTTCTACTAGGAGTTCATAGCTAATTGTTCATAAAATATGGTGCTTGGTTTGCATTTTTTTTCTCTGTGTCTTAACCTGTTGAGTTTGAAATAGATAGTTTACAAAAATTTACTAGCCATATTTGAAAACTCAAAAATCCAGACAAATTATTTTCATGTTTGGAAGCATACTGCAAAATATTCATTTCAGTTTTGTAAGAAAATGAAACTCGTGTAAGATCTTGAGGGGAGGAGTTTCGAGAATAATTAAACCTATCCGCAATAAAAAAATAAATAAATTTTCCTTTCAAGTCTCCTGGTGCACTTAGACTTTAATCTGGACCTTGACTATGAATACAAACTTGAAATCCTGAGTCTTAATATTTTTTTTCTGACCCAAGAGTTGGTGATTTGTTTGCATATCCATTACTGAGTAATAACAAATAAAATATTCAATTTATTACATTTCGTTCGTAAAATAATAAATTGTATTGAATATCTATATATTTTTATTTTTTGATGACATGTACATATATACAGGGTGCCCACTCAAGTCCTTACCACCCTTTTAACTACCGAATGACTGCAACTGTCTTCATAAGAGTGGTGTCTAGGCATGGTAAAGTGACTATGCACTACTGTATGAAACCACTTACAGCACCACCTGTATCTCTAAAACGGTATGAGATAAAGAAAAAAAGTGAATTACAAAGTTGTAGACTATCATCGATTTAGTAGAAAAAGATACCTTGTGGTCATGAATGCTAAAAACAGAACACTTAAAATGCACATTTGTTTGCGGCTTCCGAAACTGTGACGTCACATTCATCTGATCTTACTCCAATGGACTTTTTCCTGTGGGGTACCTCAAACAGCAGGTGTATGCGACCCCTCTGCCAACATTGCAGGGTCTTCATCGACGCATTACGGTTGCTTGTGCCAACGTGGTGCTACACTGTGTGCAGCGTGAAGTTTAAGCAAGGGTCCAGATGCATTGTAGCTGACGGAGAAGTTTGAACATCGAAAATAAAGGTATCTTGACTAACTAGTTGTTTTTTTTTTTCTTTCTAAGAATGTTTTGTCACGTGTCAGTGTAGGAAATCACGAACAAACAATTACTTGTTTGAAGCTGTTCTAAGCATTTACATCCACAAGGTGTCTTTTTGTACTAAATCGATGATGCTCTACAACTTTGTAATTCACTTTTTTTCTCCATCTCGTACCGTTTTAGAGATAATAACGCTAAATCCACCTTTTTCCACCAGGTGGCACTGTAAGTGGTTTCATCCAGTAGCGCATAGTCACTTTACCATACCTAGACACCACTCTTAGGAAAATAGCTGCAGCCATTTGGTAGTTAAAAGGTAGGTGGGCACCCTGTATATTGTTAAGGACTTAGGTTAACTTAAAAGTCAAAGGACTCAAATTAACTTAATAACGTTTGTAGGATTAATTTTCGATTTTGAATTTTATTCCACTTTTTGTAACAGTATTATTTCCACCTTCTAACAAGTGAAAACAGCGTTGAAATAATTTTGCATTAACTTATGATGAAAGCTAACCATTACTGGCTGTGGTAATCATTTATTGAAATGGAAGACAATTTCAATGCGATTCTTGAGTTTATTTCATGGAACTGAGTTTTATAAAATCAGGTTCAAATGAAGACAGATGTAATCTCATATCTGGAGCAGCGTCAAGCTTACTGCAATATTTGTTATTAATATACGCACAGGATGAAATGAGTATTTCTTTCCACAAGATCTGTGTTCGGGAAAGGTAATGGATATTGTACTGCTTTAACACTGAATTCTTGATACTCTTCTTTCACTTTTATTTTGGACTTGCATAACTTTCATTTTTCACACGAACTTCGGGGAACAAAATTCTCTCTCTATATTTTTTAAAAATTTTAACCCCTTGTGATCCGTGATTTGTTTCCCGTAATTACCAACATTACTTTCGCATACCCCTAACTAGTCTGTCACCCCCAGGAGTATGCATACCACAGGTCTCTGATCTACAGCATGATATTTACTGTCTTTCAACCATCTGATCCGAATAGCGGTTGATATGACTGCCAAAGTGCATGTTAAGAAACAGGATATTCAATGCATGTTCATGATGGAGAGTTAATAAGCTTTTCAGAACTGAAATAATTTGTTCTACTATTAATACTCTGATTTGAAGCTGTTCGTGATTTGTTAGGAATTGGAATTTTAAGGCATAACAAGTAGAATTGTCCATGTTGTACCACACGATCAATTAGGAATGGATAAGCAGTTTTGAAGTATATTTCCACGCAAGCCGAAAACTATCCCTTTGTGCAATGGCGTATCGAGAGGTGGGCAAGGGAAGTATAAATGTTCCGGGGAAAGGAAAGCAATATTTTTGCTCATATTTTAAGTTTTGAAAGGCAGAAGTCGAGAAATGAGGCAGGGGGAGGGGGGCGAAGGATAAATATTATGGCCCAGGCGCTATTTATCCTAGCTACGCTACTGCCATTATGTAAAGCCATTATGGTCTGCACTTAGAGTATCAACTTAGTGATCGGAGAATCGTTGTTTCTATTTCCGATTTCACCTAGTATACATGAGTCTGACGCA
>BGPR01005498.1:0-15622 GCA_013235015.1 Araneus ventricosus | reverse complement strand
GTTTTCTTTTATTAGAAGTCACTCATCGGAAAAAGATACATCTATATTTTTCTGAAATACAATTCAGATAATTACAGTGGCGGCGAGACGGAGGGGGCAGTCGTCCCCTACTTTTTGTGGGAAAAATTATATTTTTATTTGTTTTCAGCTGTCTAAAAGTAGGAATTATAAAAAGACAATAGTGTCCGGAAAAGCTAATATTTTAACTAAATTTTTGAATTTGGTTGTCTATCTCTTATACTCCCGGGTGCTTTTAGATGTCTAAAAATTTTTAATCCCCTTATTTTTTCCACTCAATCGCTGCCACTGGATAATTAGAATTAAAATATTTGGGTTATTTAAAATTTAAGCCGTTTTTTGAAAATTCTATTTTAATTCATACTCTTGAGGCTTTTTTTTTTTGCAGCACTGCTCGTTTCTGAGCTTACCGGCACTGTGTAAACGGTAAGAACTTTTACCAGTTATTGAAAAAGTAGACGTGTGCACGCATAGTCCGAGTGTGTAAGGCAATGCAAGAGAAAGCGTTTTCACCCATTATGGACTTGGCTTTTCTGCATATTCGTATGAACTCTAATTCAAAGGGGAGGGGAGGCGTTTCCGCTCGTGCATTTTTATATGATTCTGGTTTGTTTTCATGCTTTCTACCTTCCCTGACACTTTGTACGCTGACTTTTGAATCAGTCTGTACATTCTATTAGCACATTGTATCTGTACATTCAATCTGAATTTTGATATTTTAGTATTCACCCGTTCATCTTAACATTCAGTTAACTTCATATTTCCTCCTGAGGGTCGGCCTTAGGAAAAGCGGGATCCAATTAGAAGCAATTTTGGTCAACCCCGATTCCATTAACTGCGTTAATCCGATTATAGGGTATATACATCTAATATGTCCATATTATGAGATCTTAATAATCTAGATTTATCTATTTAAATGAGGAGTCTGGGAATTTTTTTGAGTATTACCCAAAGATAGATTTGAAAAAAAAAATAAATAAAATAGTCTCTAGATTTTAAAAAAGGACCACTTCAGTTTAAATTTTAAATTTATTTACTAAATTATTCAAAATAAGTTAGTAAATTATGTTGAAATATTTTGCAAATAAGTAATTGTTTGTTAATTTGATGGAATAATTGATTCCCATATTGTGAGCAATCGTACATAATTTTAAATATCGTGAAATCTTAGATGAAAGGCTTGCCATCAAAACCATCGAATTGAAACAGATATCTTTATAAATTATCTATATTGCTCCAAATCAATAATTACTTCCGAATCGGTCAACTTTGACCTTCTGTCACAGAATAAAATTGATGTTTCTGAATAGACTGCAATTTGGCGCGGGGTCCTTTAAAAACGGGGCCCAATTGGGAGCAATTGGTCCAGTCGGCTAAAAGCCGGCCCTTTTTCTCCTGAACAACAAACGCTTTCTAAAAAAACTCCCCAACTTTAGCAATTAATGTTAAGGTTTAATTAAACGTTTATTCCTTCTTGCAACTAATTCTCGAAATTTCTGATTAATTTTTACTGATCCCGAAGTAGTGCCTCATTTAAGATATTTTTTCAGATTAAATCCAGAAGCAGACAAATTATCAGCTGATTTATATATTGCATTATGATATCAGGCTCTTTTTAAAGACATTTTTGTCTAAATAGATTCTTTATTTTTCGTAATATCGTAATTATACAACAAGACCGCAGTGACCTGCTGGCAGCATCTCTATTCGGAACTGGAGAGTCTTGAGTTTAAGACTTGATTCCATCTAAGATCCGCCGTGGACGTCGGCCTAATATATGTTAAATCCGTAGAGCAGTGGCGGTTTTTCGCACAGGTGTTAGAGGCGCTCGTCTCGTGCCTTAACCCTCTGACTACGGACTTTTTACTTTCTCGTATACGAAGTATACAAAGAGAAAGTATTGTAATCGTCAAAAAATTCCAACTCGAGATTTTGACGGATCTCCACGTTTTAGACCTCCCTGAGACCGAAAAACACAATTTTTGGAATTATGTCTGTCTGTGTGTGTGTCTGTGAACACGATAACTCGAAAACTATTAGAGCTACGGGGATGAAATTTGGTATGTGGTCTTTAAACATAATTTGTAGGTTTCTTTCAAATTTTGGACAAAATCCGTCAAAGGGAAGTCTGTCTGTCTGTCTGTATGTTCAAGGTCATGCGAACGCTATAACTCAAAAACTTGAAAAGCCAGATGGATAAAATTTTATACACAGTTTTATCGTCATGAATGTAGGTCCGTATAAAATTTTGGGCCAAATCCCTTAAAGGGTTGACTGTCTGTCGGTCCGTATAATTTACTTTTGAAGAGAATCCGTTATCTCCACCCGCATGCGTACTGGGAGAAAGGAGAGGAATTTCATTACGGAGTAGCGAATTACGCCAGTTTGTCCTTGAGCCGGTAAGAGAGGAAAATCGTTACGCATCTCTTTGAATTTCATTCTTTGCCTAGATATTTTTCAATCACTATAATGAAAAACCTTCTGATAATCATTGGATTCTGGGTAACAATAGGTTCGAATTTTTTTAGCCACGCGGGGGAAGGGGAAACAACACCTTTTTGGGGAATTATCCGAGAAAGTTTAGGGAAGAACACTCCCGCTGGTTTAAATCACTATTTAGATGCAACGTTTGCAAACGTGTTCAAATACCGTTGAGCCAAACGAGTTTTCATTTATATTTAATTGTTTATTTAAAGAAAGGCACACTACAGAGGTAACTCCATTTACATAGTGCAATGAACAACTAACACATTAAGAACACAAGCCACAATGAGTGATAAAAGTTCAAAACACAAAACCATAACAATTTTTCAAACGCATAAATGATTTAAAACGAAAACACACAATCATAAAAGCATTAAAAGACACCTAGGATTCCAAAAGTCGCATACCGTCACATTAATATCATAAAAACAGAAAAAAAAGATTTTTTAAAAAGTTTAAAACATTAAATCAAAAATCCATTTCAAAAAAGCAAAGATTAATAAATTAAATATACATAAACACAATATCTTAAAAAACACATTAGGGTTTTAAGAAGAAAATGCACACGAGAGATAAAAATCAATTGCAGAGTACAAAAATTGAACACAGACCTATGCAAAAACACCAAATAGCTGTTTATTACATAAGAACACAGAAAATTAACACGCATAGAAATCTAAAAAATTAAATACAGTCGAGTGTAAAAAAGCAAAATAAAACGCATCATGTATTTAAAAGTTGTAAACAATTCGATTTAAAAACACCAGGAGACATATAAAAAAATGTCAAGTTCATCAGAGAACCTGTTAAAAATTCTATAAAATTTGTACAAAGAGAACCTGTTCACATAATTAAATCTCTAAAATACATTTTGAAATGAACTTTGGTTTCTTAAAGATGTAACAGGTACAGCGAAATTTATTGAGCTCAGTATATCACTACAATCATTCGAGCCATTAATGGCTTTGTAAAAGAAGAGAATGCAAAAAAGATCACGTCTGGAACATAAACTAGGTATATTATAGATATCAAGCAGACGTGAAGAAGGATACATCCTGAATGTAAAATCCAATTTTCTTGTAAAGTAAATATCGCAAGAAGTTAGTTTGAATTCGCTCTATAATTTCAATTTTATTTCGTTAATTAGGATGCCAGATAATACTGCAATATTCCCAATTGGATCGGACATGAGTGTAGTACAATACCTTCAAGGAAAGTTCACTGGAAAATTCCCTATTTTTACGCTTAAGAATTCCAAGCCTACGATATGTCTTAGAGACCATGGAATCAATGTGTTGAGAAAAATCAAGTTTAGTGTCAAAGATGATACCAAGATCCGTGATTGAATTTGAGCGAGATAAAACAAGATTGATAATTTGATAAACATGATTCAAAGGTTGAGCTTACTAGCTTCACTTATCTCAAGTAGTGAATCAGGGGCTATCGGCAAAGCCTTTTTCTCCTTTTCTTCCTCTGTTTGGCAACAGCAATAACTGGTTTGGCGTCCATTTCCTCGTGCTTCTCACAATCATGTTTGTTTATTCCTGGTGGTGGTAAGCCTTTTTCTCTTTTATTTTTTTGTGAATACTACTATATTATTTTATTCTAGGTCTTTTGTATTCGGATTTTTTGCTTTCGATTTTTTGTAAAATCATCTTCAATGTATTCGTCTTTTATTCCAGAATTTTGCCATTTTTAATTGCTTGTGCTTTTTGAAGGGATGGCGACATATTTTAACGGGTTTCGTATGTCGTTAGCAGAAAAAAGCACATATTAATATCATAGGCGAGCTTCACTTCCTGACGAGCGGTTCGATATGATATTTTTCAATTTATTATAATTTTTGTCTATTTTTTGCCATTGTGTCTTGGTTGTTTTTGAATTTTTGTCTTTTGTTTCTTGTTTCTTTTGATATACATATATATATGCAAAACCTTATTAATATAATATGACTTACAGCCATAAAAGTGCTAAGAAAACGCATTATCATGTGAAAATCGCAGGATGCAGCAGAAAATAGACTTGCTTCCAATTTGAGGAAATCGCGGGATACGTAGTTAGAGTGTTAAGATCCTGGCCACCGTGGCCCGGAAAACCTATTCGACACACATCGCAGTACTAAGCCAAAGGTTAACTTACGAGTGTGGGTAGGATTAGGCCTTCAAGATAATTTTGCCCCTGTGACCACATACTGCCAAAATCCGCCACTGTCTGCACTCATGTTTATATCATGTAGAAGTTTGGAGGGGGAAGTCGTTTTCGTCATCCGAGCATGGTTCAAAATTGCGTGGTCCGTGCCGAAATTTGTTTATTTATTCAAAGAAAGAACACTACAGAGATGACTCCATTTGCAGAGTGCATGATCAAAAACGTACAAAGAACGCAAGCCACAAAGTGAATTAAAACACAAAGAAACAAAAGTCACTGCAGAGAATGCAACAGTTCAAAGCTCAAAACCACATTAATTATAAAAATGTAAACCAATAAATGTTTTAAAACGAAAACACGCAATTACAAAAGCACTACAAACACACTGAGGTTCCAAATGTTCATGTTGCATACCGTCATATTAAAATTATAAAAAATCACACAATAAATAAAAAAACCATTAAAAAAGCAAGGGTCAAAAAGTGAAATACACACAAACACTAGATCAACGCATACAAATGTTAATATGAAATTGCCCTCATATAACTTCAAAACGGGGCACAAATCTAACTAAAAGTATACGACAATGTTAAAACATTTTGGAATGCCTAGTTAACTTGCTATCAGGTTTCGGACAAAATATCAGTCCTTTAACCCCTTTTTGGTCGACTTCAAATGTCATAAGTTCGGCCTTTTTGTGCCCGCACGCTATTTAAATCCGTAATTAAGTCAACTTATTAACATAAGTCATTAAATTGTAATTCTGCTTTACCATTAACCATTCGATTTAAATGCTGTATCACTTTCAAGCTCCGTAATCAAAAAGTAATCGAGCAATAAGAAACATCAAACCAAATTTGGTGAATCTCGCTTAGTAATTTCGTTAAATACTTATTTAATGAAAAATTATTTAAACTCTTCATCATTTATCCGATAACTTTATCGTCTCATTATTCATCCTATTACACTCCAATACTTCATATTTGCCTCTAAACAGTAAAAATTGCCTTACACCCCTATTAATAAAACTTAATCCTGTAGTACATGCAAAATTCATAACATATGCATTCGGTAATAGCCAAACAGCTAAGATCTTTTTGCAAGAGAAGCAAAATTTGTTCCATATTTTTAATAAACGTACGCGTATTCGGCAAACAAAAACGAATTTAATTTTTCTTGACTTATTCGATAATCAGGCAGTTCTATTATTTGTCCTATTATAACTTCATATTCGCTTCTGAACAGTAAAAATTTTCTTGGAAACTCTCTTGGCTTTACCAATTAGTGGCAAGTTTCAATTAAACGTCCATTGCTTCATACAATTCCTTTAACTCCTAATTAGTAACCTTCTAACTCATTCTCAAGAAGTAGCGCCCCATTAAAACATTTTTATCCAATTCTTTTTGTCTAAATCTGGGCATAGTCGAGACTTTTCCTACTATCCATTCACAAGCGAGATCGTCTGCAGTAGAGGTAAGGGGGGGGGGGGCTTCGCGTGCGGGGGTGTGTCAGGATCGCGTGATGGCGTGGAATTAATTACAGACGATCGTCGTCACCGGAGCATGCGTGGTACTGCGGGATCTAATTATTTCATTGCTCTGGGCGCCGATTTAATTAATCTGCTGGACGCTTCCATGTGGAGTGGACCCGCCAGATGAAGACGGGGCCGATAACTGCTGGTCATTATTTTACGCCCCGTTTATTCGTCGCCCACCCCCTTATCTGCCCTCATCAATGGAATGTGACGGGGGGACGGACAGAAATTGATTCGGTGGAACGATCTCTTGGAGAGTGGATTTTGGGGATTTCTTTGGAATTTTCTGATGTCTAATTCTATGGAAGCATCCCTCTGGAGGCCTTTATAGTGAGGTGTCACGCTATTTTCGCATAAAGTTTGCTGATGGTTTGATTTAATATCACGCAGCGTAGAAATTGCTTGTAATATTTCTCTGTTGATAAGGGCAGGACGGTGTTTCATTTCGTAATTAGAATGCTGTTGGTATGATTTTTTTTTTATATTTCCCAAGGGAAGATCAGAAGAACAATGAATTTAAAGCCCTAACAGTATTAATCTTATACTTTCATTAATATTATATTAATCACACGCTAATCTCTCAAATCTTTAAATGTATATGGTCTAATTTACAGTTTTGTGAAAGATTTTTTATCTTTAAATGTATATGGTCTAATTTACAGTTTTGTGAAAGATAATGGTCACTTCTTCCTGCAACGACCACTTCTTAAGAATTTTTTTACTCTATTGACTGACTTGACTGATTGTCAGATTCTCATCCCATTTTGGAGCTTCACGAAGATTACCGTGGGTGGATCTCGTAATTTCTGACTATTGTCAGATGATAGGACGACACCTGAGCCGGTATTCCGCTTTCTCACACCACATCAACGCCAGGATGTTTGGTTTATGGGGATAGATTTAACATGCTCTGGCCTACATATATTGAATGCACCAGGCATACATAATTTGTTGATCTTCGGCGGCATCGGTCTCGAACCCGCAATCCTCTTATCTCGAAACAAACGTGGAGTTTCTTAACGTGATCGGGCCTACATACGTTGCAGACACGGACCCTATTTTCAGCATGATGGAGAAAAATTTGTACTCTCTTAGCAGATTTGTCTTTTTCCACTCATTAAACGTCCACGGACGATATTCTTTAGCCCACAAAAGCCGCTTTTTTCAGTTTTACAGAGAAATTAAAGGACCTCTTCTTGGTCGGCGACTATTAAAACCAATTCGCTGTAAGATCCGTCATGTAGAGAGCATGGATATGCTTTGTGATGATGCTTAGTTGCATTGTTTTGCTGTTTGTTGCATTGTGCTGCTGTTTGTTGCATTGTGCTGCTGTTTGTTGCATTGTGCTGCTGTTTGTTGCATTGTGACTCTTCCGTTGCTGCACACAATGCATGCCAGTCCTCTGGCTCCTCTTTCATTCACAAGCTCTTTCCGCCCAACATTCTGCTTTCTGATCGAAGAATTTTAGCTTAGCTGCCATTCCTCGAACGACGACCATTTCCTAGACACGAACCACTGTTGTACGAGAAGGGCCAGAAAGATTAACAGTTTTGGAGATAATTGGAACCCGCCCTTATGGCACCCACAATCATACAGTGTTCCAAATCACTCAAATGTCTTGTTTCCCCATAAACCAGCGAGTTGAAACGTTTACTGGTGCTTCCGACTAGGGGAAGCTTTTTAGAAGCTATATCAGACGGCAGCCTTTTGCGAGCATTGTCTCTCTTTGCAAGTTTGTACCGACGTCACGCATTGAGACAACCGGTCAGACAGAACGCCGCCCATGTCCCGGTCATCTTGGCGAACTACAAGTCTCACTCGATTGGTTTGAATTTTCGCCGCTAACAGTTTTCCTTCATTATTGTGTACATTTTTAAAAGCCATATCAGACGAGAAGAGTTCCGTCAGCGATTTGCGTGTACACTAAGGTAATGCCACTCGCCAGAAGTTTCTCGTCACGTGACGCATTGAGAAAAACGGTCAGACAGGATTTCGGTATCGTGGAGGGCGAACCACGTCACCGTCAAAGTCACACCCGATTGGATTAAATTTCCGCTGCTGGCAGTTTTCCGTCATTATCTTGTACATTTCTATGCCTATTGAATACAGTCCACGTTTTTCAACATCTTGTCTGACCAGTCACGTGACGAGAAACTTTGGCGAGTGGCATTACCCTAGTGTACACGGAAATTGTTGATGCTACGCTGCTTGTCTAATATAGCCTTTAGCCTGTTGAATACTGTCCACGGTAATCGAAATCATGTCTGACCGATTACGTCACTACAAACTCTTGGAGAGTAGCAGTGTTCCTTCCATGTCGGAAACTGCTCGCCCAACGCTGCCGTCTGATATAGCCTTAACAGAGACTTTTCCGGTTTTTAATGTGAGTATAAGTGCTAGAGGACGAGTCGAAGTTTGGGTTACTGGTGTTTCTAGTATTTTGGTCACTCAGTGTATTTTACAAATCGTAATTGCCTGATTACCCGTAAGACCCGATGAGTGAGTTTACACAAATATACTTTCATATCCATGCTTCAGTTATTTGCAAAAAGTGCATTAAAATCCTAAAGAATGTTTGCTGAATATGTTCAGTACATTGAATATTTTCATATATTGTCTATTTTCAGTACGATCGATCACATTGTTAATTAATGCCAATATTTGTAAGATAAAAAATATTGTTCTTAATTATATAAGTATAATCAGCTTGAACCAAATTTAATTCTCTATGTGAGAGAAAGATATTAAATTAGAATGAGACGTATAAAGAAAAAAAAATTATATTTAATATTTGCCAGGAAATGAATTTTTCTCATAACGAAATGTTCTGTGGTTTTTGAAATGTTTATCTTGAAATTTCGCTACTCCCAAGGGAGAAACTCATTAATTGGCTCTTCAGCATCGGCAACGACGTTTGATTTAGGGAGTACTTCTAAGAAATTAATCTCTGCACTTCCATATCAGAATTTAGAATTTCCGAAATTTTATTTATAGCTTGCCGAAATGCGAAAAATATTTTGGGTCGATTTTCGATGAGTGGAGTTGCGTAAATTCCATTTAAATAATTGAAGCTATTGTTGATAAAAAATTACTTGAAGGTATTAGGAATTTAGTGAGATTATCATTGGGCAATGCCTTTTATTTTTGACTTCAATGAATTGAAGTAATTTATTTCTGTAGAGCTTACTTAAACTTTAAACAAAAACAACAAAATTTTTTTAAACAATAAAATTTAGATAATAAAATTTAAATAATGTTTAAGTCGCGCGCAATTGCAGCTACATACAATAAACAAAGAACAATGGAAATCAATATCATTCAAATAAAGCAAAGATAAACTCAGAGGGAATCGAAAAAAAAACAAACAAGGAATCCATTCTAGTCAATTTTTTCAAGGGTTAATTCACTTGGGAAATATTTCTGTAAGAAGATTGCATTACGCCAAATATAGCTTCTCTTAACCCGAAATTTCCCAACAAAAGTAGATCTGTACATCGAAAAAGCATTATTTTAAAAGAAAGAGGAAAACCAAACACAAACATAAAAACGCTAATAAGATTGATTTAAAAATATTAGCCATCTGGCTGTAGAGTTGTTAGAGAAAAACGCGTTTTGCTCATTGCAGCTTTTTAATGGTGTAAACAGGAAAATTTTGAAGTTTTTTTAATTGATAGATTTGTATCGACTGTGCTGATGCTTCGACGTTTTTTACGAACGGGAAATACTCAAATGTTTTACTCAGCACTGTTATGGCTCTTTTTCTTGATCCAGGTATTGCAGGAAGTTCGTCGTTGAAACAATTTGTTTCTATTCTTGGTTATTTTGTGAAAGAATTCACCTGAAGTTCATTTGATATTATGTTCCAAGACAGGTTGAATTTTTAGATTATCATGTAGGACCTTTCGTCTGACATATCAAGAAGCATCTAACATTTTCATTAGTTGCTTATTTTGGAAAACTCACAGATCCTAAATTACTAAGTGATGTTCAGACCCGTTAAGGTGAACCATGCATCAGGATTAGTCTGATTTAGTTAGTTACTTACTTTTTCTATCTCTTTGTTTTGAACCCACTTAAGTAGAGGTGCGAACACGCTTAGAAATTTAAGGAAATTTTTTTACGATTCTTTTTAAGAATTCTGTCAGTAGATTATTTGCAGAAATCTCCGCCAAGCTTTTCGTCGCATATTTTGATGAAAAAATATTTTCATATAATTAAAACCTTTTCATTGTATAATAATGAATTCAAAATCTTGTAATGTATTAACAAAATGAAAATATATTAGAAATAAAATAAAAGTACGTTCCGAACCGCTAAACAAAAAACAATTATGTTTCAGTTTTTTCCGATTGAAAATTAAAGCCAGAGAATGAATTAATGTAGTGTTCCTGTGTAGAGAGAGCTAACATGCTATAATGTCCTCACCAGAGACGGGTTCTTTTTTTCACAATCATTTTTCTTGAATTTAAAGCAAATTGTGGAAGTTTAAAATGGAATAAATTCATTTGATGTCACACTACATGACAAACACAACTCTACCATGTCTTGTGTAAAATCTAACCGCTTGTCGTCTTAAGTTTGGTATTACATGGTATCTTAGTTGTTCTTTAGAAGATATGTAAATGGATCAAAATTAATCTGGCACGGCGCCTTGATATACAGGGTGTCCATTAACGTATCCAATAGCTAATTTCTAAACCGTTAGACATAGACATATAGTTCCATTGGGGAAAATGCTTCAAAATGAAGGGAAGAATTATATTTTATGCTTCTTGAGTTAATAACATATGGAAAAAGCTACGAAATCTAACTTTATGTAGTCTCATCGGTCCTACCAATCATATTTAATAAAATATACTTGACACTCTAAAAAATTTCAAACAAAAAAAGTTCTCCTCTACGACTAAAAGCATTGAGTTATGAAGCTTTAAATATCGCTGACTTGAATTCACTTTACACCATTTTTTAATAGCTGTCTTCAGACGATCCACCACCAATGTGCGCAGCACTTCACTGACGAGGCCGCTGATTGGTTAAAATCATGAAATTCTAAAGCTCCAAACTAGTTTTAGTCGCAAAAGAGTGGGGACTTTTTTGCTTAAAATGTTATAGTGTCAAGAATATTTTACTAAAATATGACTGATAGGACCGGGGACCGTATAAACAGTTTGAATTTTAACTTTTCAGAAATATATTTAGTGACTCAAAAAAAGATAAAAATATAATTCTTCCTTTATCTCAAGGTAGATTTCTTTCCAATTGGAACTATATGTCTATCTCTACTTGAAATTAGCTTATTGAACCACGATAAGTGTGGACTCTGTATATCTCCTGAAGATTATTTGATACCATTGAAGATGGCTTCAGGAAACCGTAGCAGTAACTGATTATTTATGGTTAATTGGTAAGAAATAAACCAACAATATTTTTCTATGAGGTGTGCTGGAGAAGATTGTTTAAATAGAGATGGGATGATGTGATCAGAACGACAAAGCTATGAGCTGTTCTTTCGCCAAATCAACCTTTTTTGAAAAGAAAATGAGTTTTAAATCGATAGGAAAAAAATGAGGTACAGGCCATTAAAATATCATGTCGAGAAGCATGTTCTTGAAGAATTGGCAAAGGAATAAGGTGGTCTCATGGCACTCTTAGGTTCGAGGTTAATGCGGGTTTGAAACCTGATTTCATGAAAGATTCCCTGAGCATGGCCTGGTGGACGTTTAATTCATCGACGGTCTGACGTTCTCCCACAAAGGCTCAAATGTAGTTCTCCACATGCCCACGGTTCACAGTTGTGAGGTGCGTACCACTTTTTCCTCACCTCGTATAGATTCAAATTTGATGTACAATGCCTGACATAATGAAAATGGATGTATCACTTGTGCGCATTAGCTTAGGAGGTATTCTAAATTTCGAATACTTTTTGGGTTCCTGAAAAAACTGACAGGAAGTTGAAGTCTCCTTCCAAGAAGAAAGATATCTGTGGTCTGGCGACAGGGCTGGATCTCGACACTGAGGTAACGACTGCTGGTTCGAGATCCGATTCCGCTGATATCTGCAGAGCATGTAGGAATATTGCAAGTTAAATATGATGAGGTAAATATAATATCCTGAACGCTGATGTAATGGAGTATCTGAAGAGCCGGTATCGTCGTCGCTAACTGGCCACGGTTCGGAACTGCGAATCTCGTACCCAACAACTTTAACGTTGCTTAAAAATAGAATTTTGGTCTGATAAATGGAATAAACACTCCAAGAAATGAATAAAAATTAAATTAGAATACCCAACTATGAGAGAAAAAGCAGATATCATATAGAAAATAACCAATATGCTTTAAAACGTTGCTTTATTAAAACTGATGTCAACATTTTCAACAGTCTTATTGTGAGAAAATGAATTTTTCAACCGGAACATTTAATATAAAGTAGCTAAAGGTATTTTATCAATATTAGACGTCTGCATATATATGGATAATTTTGCTTAATACAGTTAAACGTATTATACCGATATCTGGTGTTATACCAGTTATGCATGTTAAGATTCCAATCATCATTTTGTAATTAATATTTGCATAGAAACTTTTCTTTATTAAGTTAAATAATTAGGAATGGTTTAAAAGATTATAATCATAAACCCCCTCCTCATTATTGTTCATTGTCTGTCAAAACAGAGAAATAAATTTTTAAAGGTTATTAAACATCAAGAAATATTGAAAACTTACCAATTTTTTCACTTAAAATATTAATCATTTGCATTTAAGCTCAGTTTATTGAAAAGGCATCCTCAAATTCAGGATTGCTGTCCTTGCACCAATTCGACCATTTCAAATCATCAACTCATTAATACACTAACTTCTACAACTGACAAACATCACTTTAGCACAAGTCATGACAATCCCATTTCTGATTTTGATAATAATAGATCATTCCGACCCAAAATTCTTTAGCCTAGACACTAAGATGAGGCGCACCTCCCAACTGCGGCGTAATTTGAAAAGAGTCCCCTCACCCCTACCCTCACTTCGAGTGAGGTCCAGGTAATAAGGTGAGGGGGAGGGGGTCGTCCGAAATGAAGAGAAAAGATGAAAGCCGCCGATTGGAGGCGAAACAGATAATGACCGTGATGAGAACGTAGTTTCCACGTCGGTTGAGAAAATGAAAATTCGATTCCCACCCCAATGGATGACAACACTGAGATCCCCTTCCACCGTCTGATGGCGATCGAATTTAAAATGTACACTAATTCGGGTAATAATTTGTCACATCATTTTCCAATCCCTGTTCGATCTGCTGGTCAGACGGTGGCCTTAATACGATGATGTACCCCGAGTATAATCGAATAGTGTTGGCGAGTGCTTCTCTCGCATAAACTTGGTTTGAAGTCCGTAGCCTGGTGCACAAAACTGTGAAGTTTACAAGGGGAAATCGTGTTTGGGGAGCAAATTGGTAGTAAATTGCGCTGGCCAGAGTGCGATATAATTTTCTTAGCGAAGTCTAAATGGAAATTCACGTGATTATTGTGAGACCTGTTAGAGGAGAATTGCGTTTAATCTGTCCCCTTTGCAAATCAGGCGGGCAGTCAGGGCTGTGGACAAAGCGAATAGGGGGGGGGGGGGACCTATTGGATGAAGGAACGTTAAAACGCATTTAAATTAATCAAACAGATTGATAAAACAAAATCCGTCTTTTTAGAAAATGCATACCTGTTTAACTTAAGATTTACAAATTGACTCCTTGTGGTTATTCGTAATTTTAGAAGTACAGGAAATCTCCGATAAACCGCCACTGTCGGCACAAGTGCTGTGAGGGCTAACCGAATAGCAGAAATCTCTTAATACATATGTACAGTAACGTGATTTCACTGCTGGATTGGTACGAAAATGAAAAAAAGAAAAAAAAAATTAAAGTGAATAATACAGTAGAACCTGGATTAATCGAACTAAAAGGGGGGAAATCGTTTCAGATAATGATTTTTTTTCGGTTAAACCATGAACATCGATTACTATTGTTACAAAAATCGTTCTGTGGGAGTATGGTGTAAAAAATCCAACACGCAGGATAATGGAGAATGAAGGTTTATTCACAAATGTGCAGGAAAACACGTAGCACAGGTAACAGGAAACAATAGATCTTGCACAGATTAGCACCGTAAAGAGACAACAATTCCCAGGTAATAACAGTTCAGCACTTTGAGATTTAGCAACACAAACAGTCAGCAAGTCACTAATAACGACAATAACAGCACTTTCAATAGCGCTCAGCTCACCGCATTCCTAGCTCGCACTGTAGACGAAACTCCAAAGTCGTTCCAATGGATCAACACAACCTCTCTGATCCAAGTGCGGCCCTTATATATTTTCCCCGTGGAGTTTTCTCGTACATTCGAGCCTATTTTCTTTCCTAATAGAGATATCGAGAAAAGGGTCGCATTTTCTGGAATCATCGATTTGTCACCAAGTCGCCAAGGCCAGGGGTACCGGAATGGCCGCTGCCCGTCACTCCATGCTTACCCCTGAAAAACTCCCTCCCAACTATAAGACTAGCGAGGCAGAAAAGCGACATTACATCCTTGTAACACTATTTTGTATAATTACAGTATGCACTTCTGAAATGCTTTGAGTGCAAAACGAATTCTAACTCTTTGTAGGCTACACACATGCTCTTTATTAAAGTTAACCCCCGTCGGGCTCAGTATTCGTACAGGCAAGTTCAGGCGCATGCGCCTAACGGGCACAGGTAAACAATATCGTAATTAATATTGTTAACACCCATTAAATTTAATTTTAGCATTCTAAAATTAATCACTGACCTTCTTGGGAAGGCTCAAAAGAAAAAAGTGGGGATATCATATAGTATGAGTTTTTAGGATTTGCGATTTCAGAGGCATTTCGGATAACTCGGGTTTCGGTTAACTCGAGTTCGGTTAACCGGGGTTTTACTGTGCATATATATTGTATTTAATTTCACAAAATGATCAATATAAGAGTAGTAATGTACAGAACTGTATTGTAATACTATAAACCTAAGTTACTGTTTTTTCAGTCGGTGATGAATAACAGAAACTGCCGATTAAACGAGTGACGGTCAATCGAAGTTATACTCTAATCGTTCTTATTTATTCGATCAAAATGTTGAAACCATGAAAGGTATACGAGGGACGGATTCGTAGTTTTTTAGCCACGGTCGCACAATGAGAACAACACATGAGCTGGCGTTCCACTCTCCGTATTTTCACACGATGGCAACTTAAGGATATTCCCCCCTCAGTAAATTATATTTTCAACTGTCGCAATAGTACAGTTAGCATTCCTGCTCGAGTCATAAATTGATGCTTTAATCCTTTCTGTCGACATAATTTTTCACAGGTTTTCAATAAATACTATTGTAATCTGTATACTCACTCTTGTCTCTTGTCTATCTTCACGCTCGAGTCATAAA
>BGPR01005497.1:64776-92981 GCA_013235015.1 Araneus ventricosus | reverse complement strand
GTGACAGAGGGAATTCATATTTATTTCTATATGATGTATGATTTTCTGAAGAAAAACCTTTTGAAGCATCTTGTAAGAACTGTGGATAACGTTTGAGGTCATAATTAATGCCTATTGTAGAAGTGCTTTTTCTGTCATTAAGAAGTAAAACTTTACAGACAGCCAACATATTTTAATATTTTTCCAAATAACTCATTACCTCCTATCCTTAATATATTCCCAAAGATGCAATTGAAGGATATACATTAATTTAGTATTATTTGCACAGCTATGCAATTTATTCAATACGAAGAAAATATTTTATTTCCGTTTCTTTGTTTATTGTTTATCTTCATTATAAAAGAGCCAAGTATTTATGGTCAGAAGGTGTCCTTACATTTGGAGACATTTAGATTCTGCAACTTGACTGAACTTATTAGAAATTTTTTGAAGCAAAAAATTATGAAGAATATTTTACTAAAGGTATATAATGTTCTTAAAATTTCGTATTAGATTCCATTTCTGAGCAACTTGAGGGCGTTTAAGGCTTCACCTCTTAATTTTGAATAGTCGTTAGACGGAATAGGCGATATTGCCACTAAACGTTTATCCCTCCGAGCACCCAATTCTTTTGATATCATAACTTTCAGGTTAGAGAAATTAGGCTTGAACGTGAACTAACCAAACTTTTTTGCATTTAATGATATCTCAGAAATCTTAAAAATACCTTATCCTTGCAGGTTAAAGAAAATAAATATGCAACTGCGAAATACCTGTTTTTGAATTGAACATAAAAATGGAAATAGCCAGTTCCGCCTTTCAGAGGGTTAAAAGATGTCAAGCTATTTGAAGATTTTATAGCTTCAACTTGTAAAAGTTACCGATTCATGGCAAATCTTCGATAAAATTGGGACTTGAATCTCCAAAGACTCTTCTATTATGAAAGTAAGACTCTCTCTATTTCACCTTTTTTCATAAAAATACATTTATTCATAATATTAGATTGCATTTAAATTTAATAGATTGTTTTCTAGATTAAATCTAAAGTGATGTGGAGAATTATTTTATTGTGTGTATCTCTTACAAATCTTCGAAAAAGGACTCCTCTTGATGTTATGTCTTTCTCCTCCAGTTCATTTTCATGGAACTTCAAAAATCCATGCATTTTAAATCTATTTAATTTAAAAAAAACAATAAAATATTCCATTTGCTTAGTAATAAATTTTAATACCATCATTATTAATATGTTTTTCCAGATCAAAGAAACCTGAGAGTCCAAATTGCCGAGAAAATGATTACTAGGCCTTTTCATTACAATAGGAATTATAAGGAATTCAATGCTATTAAATGTACAATGAATATATATTTAGATTGTCTTCTAAATTAAACCTAATGCAATGTGAAGAATTCTCTTATTGTGTGTATCTCTTACAAAGATTAGAAAAATTACTCGCCTTGATATTATGTCTTTCTAGTCCAGTTCAAGTTCTTGGAACTTCAAAAATCCATGCATTTTAAATCTATTTTGAATTTAAAAAAACAATAAAATATTCACTTTCTTAGTAATAAACTATAATACAATCATTATGAATATGTTTTTCTAGATCAAAGAAACTTTATATTCCAAATTGCCCAGAAAATGACTACTAGGCATTTTCATAACAAAAGTAATCATAAAGAATGCAATTCTATTCAATTTCAAATGTACAATAATCATATATATTCATAAAGCTGCTCAAATGATAACAAAAGCTTGTCCTTTCTTATTCATACAGAATTTCACTGCATTGAAGGGAAGAAAATTTTGAAAATACTTATAAGCTATGTGTTTTTGTAAGTTCTTAGTAAAATACTTAGCCCTATTTTAATCGAATTTTAACAATATATCTTCAATTTCGAAGCAGTTGAATCTTAAGAACCTATTGTTGAATGCATATGTCTTAAACAGGCTATTCTAGATTGAAAAATAACATTTAAATTTAATATTTTATTATATTAAGACTTTTGATACGACAAAAGCAATCTGTGATATGCATTAAAAATTGGTTTTCTCTGAATTTAAAATGAATTGTAGATTTGATGTCCCTACTTCTATGTATTAAATATAAATAATTTATCTATTTTAAGACAAAAAAATATGTATTACTGTAATTGTGTATAATTCCACATAAGACATCAGAAGAAAATGTAATTTTCGAGAAATACTGAAAATGCCCTTTTCGAAATAATGATTCTGAAGTAGATCAATTTTTGTCTCAGGTATTAGAAATAAACGCATTCATTGATCTATACAACTTAAAAATTAACTAACGTTTCAATTTAATATTACAACTGATTTTTATATTTTATTAATTTCTTCTTTACGGGCTTTTCTTTGTGGCTTTCTTCAAAGGCGTTATCTGGAAAAAAATATTCCTTTATCTGAATATTCTTTTATTTGCATTAAAAACAACGTACAGTACAAGAATTCCTTTTTATTTTGATGATTGTAAAAAATACAAATAAAGCGCTTCTTTCAGTTTATTTAAATATCGTATCAAAATGGTGGGAATTTTAAAGTTTTACAAGCGAGCGAATTTATTTTCATACATAAACTCAACCATTCATTTTTTGTTTCTAAAACAGCACATTTCTTTCTTGAACGGAAATTAACTTTGTAAAAGGTTTTTATGAAAGTCATATATATATATATATATTAAATAATATTCTTTAAAAGCTATTTGATTTGTTTGAACATAAGTTACCTCCATGAATTTTTATATCAAACTTCTTCTTTCTTGTAGGAAATCTTTGAAAATATTCTGACTATTATATGCCTCGAATCTTACGTTTTGTGATAGATGTGCTAAAATCCTGCTAATGTTCTTTCATTTTAATGAAATTATAGTTGTTTTCTTGAACTCATGGTATAACATTCGAAATTTTTATTTCGGCAGTATTTTTCTAAAATTTTCTGAATGTTGACATGTATGTTATATATTTGGGTTTTTTTGTTTGTTTTCTTGCATTTTATATTTTTTTGCTTTATGACATGTATGTTTTCTGAATCTTCTCTCTCAGCTTTCATTCGCCGTACACCATTTTTGGTAGGTAGGTAAAGCCAGCGAGGGTTAAATAAATGAAAACAACATTCGAAATTATATACTTATTAATATATCATTAGAATAAGACAACAGCATACTAAAGATTAATGTAAAATTAAAATAAAAAAGGAATAATTAACCTGGGAGGACGCGTGGGGGTCCTTTTATGACCCTGTAATATTCGAAACGAATAAAAATATATATTTATAGAATTATTAAAATATTTGAAGAAAAGAAATTTTTTTGATGAAAAAAATCGTTTGGTCATAAAAGAAATTAATTTTAAAATATCGTTTGGCTGAAAAATAAATTAATTAAAAATATTGCTTGGCCTAATTCTTTTCTAAAGATTATAAAAATAGTATGGCAACAATATATTTGTCTTTTGCTAACGTTGCCTAGCAACGGAAAAGAATAATGGAATTGAAGATGGAATTCGATGTCAGTCAGTGATACAACGTTTGTGATGTAAGCATATGTGTTTGTTTGGCATGTTTGTGCTGTGGTAGAAAACCAATAAATATATTAATTTTGATAAAGAAGTCTCCACGATTCTTCATACTATGCTGACATACATCACAACCCCAAGCCGTCGGAAAACTCAGATTCCTAGCAAACTAGCCCAACTGCTCATTTCTTTCTTATCAGTAGCTGAGTTAGTCACCCCCCTGCCTTTTCTGAGTATTCAGAAAGTATTTCTGGAATTTTTCGTTAACTAATGCACGTTTGGTCAGGTACTGGGGTTATAAAATGACCCCGAGCGTCTTTCCGTTCGTTCCACAGACTAGTTATTAAACGCAGCTGATACGGTCCGCTCGTTATTTTCCTTGCCGAAATGAAGTATTTAACTGTTTCTCACAATGCCGAATCCATAAGAAAAAATAAATGGAGCGTTTTCGTAAACTTTTTGCTGAAGTTGAAACTGATGAACATGCAGATTTTGACACTGAAGACAATGGACGTGAGGATGTTTTCGAAGAGATTTTTTCAAATCATGAATGTTTCTGCGAACATGATAAGGATTCGGAAGAGGACGGAGATTCTAGAAATGAAGAAGTGAATAATTTGGAATTATTTTCATCAAAAGAGGGCATTGAGTGGAGAAAAACAAAATTTAGGCAAAATATTTGTTGTCATGATATTGTGTCGAGCTTACCTGGAACTAAAGGGACAGTGACAAATGTTACAAGCCCTGTGAAGAGTTGGGAGTTATTCCTCAAAGATAACATGATACATTTAATTGTAGAGTCAGCAATTATATATATCGAGAAATGGTGCACCACACTTTTCATGTGAAAGAGATGTGCGAAAAATGGGCATCTATAAATCTTTATTAGTGGATAATAATGGAGTAGATTTGATTTGTGTTAAGCACAGCATTCCTTAGTCAAAAGTGTTATTTTTCCAACTAATTTAATTTTAATTCAGCACATTGCTGAGTTTCAGTTTAGAGTAATTCAATGACCCTCGTGCGTTTTAGCGTTCGCTAAGAAGGTGCACGTTCTTTCGGGTTAACATTATAATAACATGAGATATAAAATCGAAAGGGATTGGGTAATGGTTCTAACTTCAGAACAACAATGATATCAATATCACCCCAACATATTATTTTGTAAATTTAAATAATAAAATATTATTAAATTTTATAAAGATTATTAAATTAAATAATTGATATATTTATTAGAATAATAAAAAATATATTAATAATAAGTATTATAATTATATTAAGATTATTAAATTATATATTTATTTTTAACTTTTATGAAGATAAAAATTTTAATTTTTTAATTCTTTAGTCCCTTATTTCCTTAAAATATATTTTTATAAATACACATATATTAAATGAAAACACATTTAATTCATAATTGTCTTTATCAAAACTTCTGCCAGCGACAAAGTATTATTTCCAACAATTTATGTTTGCTCTATAAATTAATAGGAACATTCTTATCACTTGCATATAATGAACTACTTATTTTAATGTTCGATGAAACTATCTATAACCCACAACACAATCACAAAGACAAAATTTTTAAAATAGTATAAGTTAGATCGAAAATGACAAGATTAATTTGAAATGTTCCTGTCCCTAACTTCAGACCGTAAAAAGCCTTGGCGATGAGTAATTGGTCTCTCAGAGATCAAGAAAGTATCAAAACTACTTTTTTAATTAGAAAATTTAAATTAATTGTTATAATTTGTACTGATACCGCGATTAAAGTGTGTAATAACGGCATGTAAAAAAATAAGAAGTTTGAAAGTAACTTTATTACTACCATAAAATAAATAAGAATATTCTTATAAAATGCTGAAAACTTAAAAATTCTTCATTAGCTCTTACTTTTTGGATTAAATTTAAATGAGTATTAATTATATAATGTAGGCAACAAGTTAATGAAAGATAAGGAGAAAATGACCAAAGTAAAGTTCCAAAGATCATTTTAAAGATGCGTTCAGTAGAAAGAAAATTTAGTAAATTGGGAATTGCAAACCTGTATTAAACAAGGCAAAAGTTGCAACTTATATTATAAAATTGCGATTCCATTTTGAAAGTTTTATTATGGATTCATTACTATTGAATTTTAAAAGACTGCATGATAAAATTTTCATAATTTTAATAATTATAATTAGATATATTAATTATATATATATATCATAATTTTAAAGGTATCACACTTTTTATAATTATGCTTAAATGTACGCATTTAATGCAAGTAACTTTTCATTAGCTTAATACAAAGTTCCCCATTGAATAATTAATTTACATTCAGAATATATAAATTACATGTTTGAATTAAAATAAAACTGTGCATTTGAAACATTATAATGTCTCCTGTGAATTATAATAACGATTATCTGGAGAAAAATTAAATTTCAAGGTTTCATTAATGATAAATGAGTAAAGCAAGTGTTAGATTGCAAAAATTGCATCTACATCATTTTTCGGTTTTGTCAGTATTTTTAATTAATTTAATTCTTCGCCACCAAAGTTTCTTTGATTTCTTGTGGCATCTTTGACAACTTTTGAAATTCAAACGATAATTTTTAGCCGTTTCATTAAATATCTAAATTTTTCTTAATTATTTACTTTGTATTCGATTTAAATAGTATTTGTCTTAACTTTTGTTGTTGTTTCCATTAATTTATCAACTTTATTAAATTTTAATTCAAAATTTTTCAACGGGATTATTTCCTCGCCATCTTGGTTCGCGTAGGAATTTGGCGTTATCAGGTTTCGGCGTTTTTTACTGGAGGTGTTTTCCGTTATGATTTGTTATTCTTTTTGTGATGGCCGTGATCGTATAATATTATATATAACATGAAAATGTCGAAAGGTCCTACATGGAGAAAAACCATTTAAAGTTGTCACCTGCGCATACTTTTCATTTGTCATAGCAAATAAAAATCAAATAAATCCTGAAATATTAAAGGTGCGAATTTGAAATTTTGATGCAATAAATAGAAAGACAGGAGAAACGAAATTAAAAATTGAAATATTTTGGGTAATTTGTCCCCTAAAATAGGTTCCATCCCTTCTTACACACTCATAAAAAAGTTACAACTTTAGATTCAGATTCTTTTATCTGGATGTTAAGGGAATAAGTTTTTACTTAGAATATAAAAGGTGTGGATAATTTCAGATTATTACTTTTATTAGATACAGATATTACTTCAGATTATTTTTTCATACAATTACTTGTATAAATTATTTTCAAATTATTAAGCATGTGAATTTCTAGATTAAATATAGGGATATGTTGATATTCTTGTTTTTGTTTTGATTAAGATATAAAATGCGAATGCTCATCAAAATCGAATTGGCACACACGTATCAGAAATGTAACTGAGGTAAACAAAAAGAAATTCTTTCATTTTTCTTTAAACAGGTGATCAAAGAAATATTTCATCAATCACCGATAAGTATTAAATTCCATGTCAAACATTGGAAATGAGATTTGAAATTTAAAAAAAAAATATTTTCTATATTTGGGAACAGGAGACTGCTGAGAAAATTCTCTGATGCTACTAAAATGTTTAACCTGGGAGGACGATCGGGGGTCATTTTATGACCCCAAGCCCTCAACAAACTCCGATTCCTAGAAAACTAGCCACCTGCTCATTTCTTTCTTAGCATTAGCTGAGTTAGTCAGCTCCCTCTGCTTTTCTGAGTATTTAGAAAGTATTTCAGTAATTTTTCGTTCCCTAATACACATTTTGTCAGTTACTGGGGTTATGAAATGACTCTGCGCGTCCTTCCGTTTGTTCCACAGACCTTTTCGAATCGAAGTATTTACCTGCTACTCACAATGTCGACTCCATATGAAATATAAATGGAGCTTTTGCATAAACTTCTTGCTGAAATTGAAACTGATGAAGATTCAGACTTTCAAAATGAAGACAATGGACCTGAGAATAATTTAGAAAACAATTTTTCAAATCACGAAATTTTTAGCGAACATGATACCGAATCGGAAGAGGACGCAGATTTTAGAAATGAAGATGGGTTTGTTCTTTATCAAAAGATAGCGTACAATGGAGGAAAAGAAAAATTTAGGCTGATTATTCGTACTCGATGTCATAATATTGTGTCGCGCTTACGAACAAAAGGGTCAGCGAAAGATGTGACAAGCTCTGTGAAGAGTTGGGAATTATTCATCCAAGATAACATGCGCAGTTAATTTTAGAGTGAACAAATATATTTATTGAGAAATCCCCACCAAACCTTTCACTGAAAAGACACACAAAAAACGGTCCCTCAAGAAATCCATGCTTTATAAGTGGATAATAATTAATAAGATTTCATATGTGTTAAGCACTGGATTCTTAACACCTAAAAGTTTAAAGCTTTATTTTCCTTTTAAAAATATAATGTTTTTAACAGCGCAGGTTTGAATTTCAGTTTGGGGGTCATTCTACGAGACCGCTTGACGTTCGCTACAGAGGCACGCGTTCTCTCGGGTGAAGGTAAAACAAAGAAACAATTATTCGAAAAGTGTTAATTTACAATTATATATAAACATTTTTTTGTATTTATTGACAGTTATTATTATTTGACAGTTGCAATGCAATTTATACTTAGAGTTTGCTAAGTTGAATTGCTCTGATTTTGTTAAAACGTTTAACTCTATGAGCCCTATCCCGCCTCAAACTGCCGCATTAGACAGAGGCTTGGATTCAGGCGGTTTCGGCTGCCTGAGTGCATTTTATGGGAGAAAAGTAATTCCTTTCTTTGTTGACAATTAATCGCCAAAATTCGGGTGCCGCTCTTCTGGAAATTGTGTAAAGAAAGGGAGGATTCTATTCTTTTCTAGTGTACGAAAATTCATTTCAATTTTTGATGTTCTGGAATTCTCAATCTAGCCGAGTTCAGATAGTTGAAGTAAAAGAAAGATATACTTATTCGATTAGTGACAACTTATATAATTATGGAACCAAAGGAAATATATGTTTTAACATATTTTGCGACAACTGCAATCCAATTTATACTAATCTTTTCATAAGCTTTAAGAAGAAATTCTTCATTGATCTGTTTACGATTACTCGTTGCATAGAAAGCAACTATAAGCCGAGATGCATACATAAGACCATGTTCTGAAGAAAGAAGTGGTCATGGGAGAGAGAACTAAACCAAAGTGCATATCTAACTTTCTTTCCAATAAAAAAAATTGTGCCAAGATACTGCTTTTCGTGGTTTTTTTATGAAGAACTTTATCTTATTTCCTATTCAATATTCAATTCGCGAACGTATCTTTCAAAGAAAAAAAAATCTTTCAATGATTTTGTTAATTAAATGAGCTTGGACAGAATCTGAAATTCTGAAACATAACGAAGGAATATCTAGAGCATTCAAAAAAAAAAATTGGATGGCAAGAAATTTAAAAAAATATTTTTTGGCATTATACTTAGCATATTCATATATATCACATAGTAAAGATAACAATCTCTGACAATACCTCACCTCGAGAATCGTTTGCTGCTAATGAAGCATGAAAAAAATTGTGCCCATGTGAAGATATAAATAACAAATGATGCTACGAAGACATGTATGCCGTTACAACTAATCGAGAAAATTGTGTTGTGGTTTTGATACACACTGGGTGTCGCTATGATTCCAGAGACATATTGTGGTAAAAATTATAACCTCACTTTGACGATGTGATTCTGAACGGCACTCTATATAAACCGAGAGAAGACTGTAACCACCAAAGCATCCTTGTCCAGTGAACTAAATATACCAGATTTTTTTATTATTGCATAATTTTTTTAAAACATGATCAATATATATCGCTGTATCTTATGTATTATTATCTTCTTCTACAATATTATATGAAATAAAATTTTAAAGCATTGATTTTTCTCTAATCTCAAGCAATCCTGGTTGTCAAAACATACAAAGTATTTGACTTTAATTTACTATCTGACGAACACACTTTTGTAGATAAAATACACCAATTTTTAGATAAAAGAACCTAAATAGTAAAACTGATACAGATTTTTGCACAAGTGTATTATAAGCAGGTGATATCGCAATATATACACTAAGAGTAAAAGAGATTTTCTTTGTCGACGGCTTCGGAAACTCAATGCAGCGTGTACACCATTATCACCAATTCAAACCAGGTCATTGCTTGAGAAATAACGTTTTGACTTCTTTGGATTTGTGATGTCTCTATCAAGAATATGGTGCAACATGGTGTCATTTTATGTTCATTGTGACCATATAATAATGAAAACCATGCGATCACTGATTGCAGGCAGAATATGAGAAGAAAAAAATATTAATACATTGCATACGTGTTTACAACTCCTATTTTATTAAAAGGAACATCACATGGTCTTAATTTTTCACTTTTCTTCCAGTTCGGATCAGTGAAACGAGCTGTTTGTCACGAATATTAGATTTAACAAACTTCATTTTATAACAATTTCCCGAATCCAAGGTATTATTTATGCAACGAAAAAGTTTTGATAACGGAAAACCCATATTTATTATAAAAGAACTCGAATTGCAAAATTATCGCCAATATATGTTCCAAGCACTAATTAAATCTCACAGAAACACACATATATCTAGAAGGTGGAGATGGCAGAACACATGGATTTCCACGCATACAACACATTTTTTTTGTCCCATGTTCCGGTGACTCAGTGAAGCGTGCACCATTATCGCCACTTTCAGCCAGGGCACTGCCTGGGCGTTGTCCGCCTTGTTATACGGTCATGCATTTTATATCGGGGCGCAAACATTTCGAACGGTCATGCATCGGATGAGCTTTTGATAAATGATGACGTTGCCTCGTCTGCCAAAGTTCCATTTTTGAATAGCAATGAGGCCCTGGCCTCCCCCTTCGAGGATCTGTCAAGGCCTCCGAGGATTAATCTTCCTCGCTAAGTTATGACAGGATTGGGGTTTTGGAATGGGGAGGGTTCCCGTTTCGTTTGCCTGTCAGCAGGGTGGCAGTTGGCTCAATCGAGTTAGTGCCCAATTCGGATTGGGATGGAAAGCGCTAAGCAAAATACTCCGCCGGAAAGATCTTTTGAAAACTACTCTCCCTTTTTTATATTAAAAACCGGGACGCGTGCGTGGTTTTCTAACCACAGAGGAACTTTTATTCCGAAAATCGAATTGGATTGCCCATTCGGACGGTTTTGAAAGCTGGATTTACTTGGCGCTTTATTAGATTTTCAACGCCAGAATGATCCTGACAAAAGGAAGCATGTGGTTTTCGTCTTCCACGTCCAAACTATTTTAACACTGAAAGGAATTTGCTTTTTCCCCGTTTTTCTTTAGAAATGTCTTGGAATTGTCAAGAACAGCTCAGAAATAATTTATTTTGCGGATTTCGATTATAAAATTCCTGAAAACAAGATTCCAGTTTCAAAAACCAGTTGAAGTCTTGCTATTACGATCTTAAAATACTACGGGAAAATTTATTTATTCTTTATTATAACGTCGATACTTTTATATTGAGAGTTGTGATAAACTAATGTCAAATGCTTGAGTTATTCTTTGTTATAGCACCATCCCATATAATGTCCTATACTTATCACTGGCAGTGAATTCAGATAAAACCTATCAAAATTAAAAACAATATGTTAAATTATAAAATTAATAGAAAAAAATACAAAGTTGCAAAATGTTGTTAATTGATTAAAGATGTGATGAATAAAAAATGCTTGTTATGGTGAAAGGAATTTTTCTTTAACATCTTTTCTTTTCTGTTTATTAAATAGTGTCAGAGAAGATTTCTACTGCACTAAATAGATCATTATAGACGAGTAAAGGATGTACTTACAGAATTAATATAACTCTTCTTGGACACATAATTTTATTCTATATAGCGCGTTTTGTTAATATTATAATACATCTAGTTACACTTATTCAAAATTGAATTATTTATTTACTTAAATTTAATTCAACTCTTTAGTAACTGTATCGAAAAAGTCATGAATTAGAAATTTAACTGAATAGTTAGCCACTTAGAATTTATGAAAGAAAAAAAGATTTTTAGCCTCGAAAATTTAATCATATCTCTTCTTCCAACGCTTTTGTTGGACTTGTACTTTCTACTTTAAATTAAATTTTTAGATAACTTGTTAATCTGCTCTATAATTTTTTTTTAAAATTTCATAGAATTTTTATGACTCCTGTTTTTCAGATTCCATTATAAAAGCAATTTTAAAGCGAATTATGTTGAAATTAAATTACTTCCGATAACTGAGCTCTTATTCGTGTTTTGTGTTAATTTTATAAACATAAGTGTCTCCATCATTCTCATATCCAATTTCTTCCAGCTGACCAAAAATAAGAAGTTAATTCTAACTATTATTTTCATAAAACGTATCAACTAGCTAATATTTTACTGTAATTATCAATAAAGATCAAAATCATCTTCCATTCCAAGAATAATAAACAATATCAATTTGATCGTTAAAGTTAAAGTGATTTTGAGAATTACAAAAATAAGTCCTTTAGCGAACCTGACACATGTTTGTGAAAATAATTAACTTAGTATGAAGTTGTTTCTTTAATCATGAGGCTATTACTGAAAGTGTATATTTACTAATAATTATTAGCTGCAACTTATAATAAAAGCATATATACGTATGTACGCATATACAGGGTTGTAATAAATTATTGAACCCATTTCGAAAATTAATAAGAAATAAACTAAAAATGTTAAAATTACGTTTTTCTAAATGAGAGAGCAAATATTTTTTTCCACAAATGTGGCATACCATTACAACGTTCTAAATTTGCTACAGCGAGGGATTTCCATACGCAATTTCTGCCGATCAGCAGAAGCCGATGCGCGTTTCTGGTTTCCTTTTTTAGTTTTTCTTGAATATCGCTAAAACTATTCTACTTTCGAAATACAATTGCGCAAAAATTTGTTTTTCAAATTTACTAATTTGGCACAATAATTTATGACCATCCCGTGTATCTATTCGCTTACTGCAGTAAAAAAGCGTTAGACCTAGAGGTACTGAATTTGGCACAAACTTATTTTGGAGGGATGCATGATGCTCCTCTGAGAGATTTAAGAAACTTTATTTAGATTTCTAATTGTTAAAAATTGAGCAAAATGTTTTGTGATTTTCTGAGGTAACTTCCGAAATAATTATTGCAAAGTTTCGCGGCCAGCACCCACTTCGCTCAACACTACCCCTGCCACCTTGCTGCTTCGAGGCTCTCAGCCACTACTTTTATCAGTTTTAAATATTGCATTTTGATCAGTGGAACAGACCATAAAACCATAGAAGATTTCATATTTTTTGCAGACAGTAGATTCCTTTAAAATTGTAAAATCTTTCAATGAACCTCATCTAGTTGTAACTTTTAGTATAAATGATTCAAGAATTTCGGCATAAAAGTCTTCAGATACATAAATACAGAATGAAATTGCCCTAACTAAACAATTTCCATCACACAATATTTTACAATATTTTTGACACGCCATTGTGATGGAACTGTTGGGATCTATATATTTAAAATAATATGGTAAGACACTCAAAGAGTTCGCCAGCACCGATTTCGACATTTTTTTCATTTGAAAGGTTATGACGTCTAGATATGTCATTAATGGTCGTCTGTCCCCACCCCCCTACATTTTCGAACGAAATCGAAAAAAACACTTCTCTATTCATTGTCTATATGTAAACGTTGTAGAAATTCCCCAGCCCCAACCACCTAACCTATTTCGACAATTTTTATTTTATATGAAAGTTTTTGACGTCTAGATATGTCATCAAGTGTCGCCTGTCAAAATCCCCCATTTTCGAACGAAATCGAAAAAACTATTTCCTACTGTACATTCTCTATGGGGAAAAACCTTTGGCAGTTCGCCAGCAACAACCATCGGACGGATTTTGACAATTTTTATTTCATATGAAATCTTATGACGTCTAGATATGTTATCAAAGGTAATCTGCTCCCCACCGCACAAATCCCCATTTTCGAACGAAATCGAAAAAACATAAAGAGAATGTATGGGGAAGAAGTGTTTTCTCTATTTCGTAAAGAAATGGGGGGGTGGAGGGGGGCTGGCGACTCTTGATGACATTTTAGACGTCATAACCTTCCAAACGAAAAGAATAGTCAATGTCGGTCGAGTGGTAGAGGCTGGGGAAATCCGTTAGGGGTTTTTAACCAAATTATTTTAAATATATAGATATCTTTTCAATTATATCAATTTAGTTATCCTGCAAATTTTCCTTAATTTGGAAAATAATTGGGAATATTTTTATGAATAATTTGCAAAAAAAAACTCTCTAGTTGCAATGAAATTTAAAGCGTTTCCATAGTTTTCAAATATATTTAATCGCCCGTTTTCCTTCCATCATTAAACCGAAGCAACATACATTCAGTTTATATGTTCTCATTTTTTTGTAATATTGCAATAAATTTTTCTTTTCTTATTTCAATTCTCTAAATTTTTCATGAAATCATTAAAAACCATACTCTTATACTAAGTATGCTAAAGAAATAAATCTTGTATGCAGATTGATTATACTTGCTGTTCTTTAATGTTTTTATCAGTATGCTTCAATCCAGCTTCTATGCCGGAAGTGCTCACATAATACATCCATCATAGCGACTTTTGCAACAGACAAGAAAATAAAAAATAACATAAGAAAGGCACAGTTCGGGTCCGCGCCGTTGGCTTTTCGTGGAAACGTCGGGATAAAATCATAAAACAAGTATTTAGTATTAATATGTAATTTAACTATCAATCTCTTTAATACCATATTTACACAGAGTAGTATAATGGTTACAGAATAGATAAATCACAAGTTTATCGCATGTAGCAAGGGTCTGAGGTAGCTTATGATTTATCTATTCTGTAACCATCATACTAGTCTGTGTAAATATTGTATTACAAACATTGATAATTTAATTACATATAAGTAAGCATAACTGCATATAAGAGTACCATTTTCTGGCGTCATCTGTTGACAGTATATAGAACTACATTTTGCGTATGCGCAGTAAAACATTATTTAATACAAATGCTCATATTTCCCGTAATATTCAAATTTTTGAATTCAAATTTAAATACAATGTTTTGTTTGCGTATTTTCAAGTATTCTGTCAGTTTTGTACAATTCAAAAGAAAACTGTGTATGTTATAATAAAAAACATGCAGTTTGAAATTTTCAATTTAATACCGATTTTTACTTATATTCTGATAAATATGTTTATTGTCTCACCTTGGGTACTAGTAATAATCCTCAATCTCTCTAAAATGACACCAGAATCAACATCCTAGCTAAACGCGTTTCCACGCTACACTTTTTGTAATCTTACATAAAGATAATTCATAACAATCAGGCACATGCGCCTACACCAGTACGATAACGTAACAGGCAAAATAATTACTATGCGACAAACTCGCACAGATATTGTCTATCCGTTGTTGGGTCAACCATTCTTTTCGCATTATTAGTCTCGTAGTTATTAGCGATTCAAATCGGAAGGTATTTTGTCACACAAGAAAGTTCGACCGACTATCACTGTAACGAGCGGAAAGACCTTTTCATGTACGTCAAAAACCACAAAATTTCCCAAATATAATGCCTCGGTATTCTTAAATATTATACCAAATATGGCTATGCTCCACAACAGAAATGGTGACACAG
The DNA here is from genome assembly GCA_013235015.1 of Araneus ventricosus. Taxonomy (NCBI): domain Eukaryota; kingdom Metazoa; phylum Arthropoda; class Arachnida; order Araneae; family Araneidae; genus Araneus; species Araneus ventricosus. The sequence goes on along the minus strand of BGPR01005497.1, from coordinate 77,778 downwards.
TGAGTAAGCGATTACCATTAAATTCAGACAAGGAACAAATCATGCACCAGCAATTTCGTGAAAGATTTTTGCGTTTGGACAGCGAACGAATGTTCGGATGACGAAAACCTGACGATATAATACCGCTGCAATAAACGTAACACGAATAAATTCCTACGAAAAACTCAAATTATAAAGTAAACATCATCAACCATTGCATAATAAGAAATTATTCACCATGGAACCTAAGAAATACACCTATTCATTTGTTGGAGAGAATAGCATTTCATGTAACTACACCTACAATAAACCATTTATTTAACTAAGTAAATAATATTTGCAACAAATTGAACGTGCCTGGAACTCTTTATCTTCTTAAAGCTTCACATAATGTTTAATTTGCAATTTTCAAGTGCAAAAATGCGCTGATTTTAATAAATGGCAAATAATTTGACGAGAATGTTGGAATACACTCGCAAGAATGAAATTTTAATTTTAAAACACACTCCATTGATTATGCAAATGAAGATATCAGCATGATTGTGTTTGCTTTGAAGGTCTTACACTAAACTAGATGCGCAAACCTTTGGGTAGTAATAGGTGTGTTTCCATCAATACAGGAAAGCTCTGTCGCCTTAAGGACTTATGTCTGCATAGCATCTAGCATAGCAATTACTGTAATTATAGCCGGAAGATCAACTGCTACGCTAATAAGTGTGTTTCTGACTGTGGAGTTCCGTCTCCCATTCACTTCAATGTAATCACATCAAATAAGTTGCATGTGTTGTCCACGTGCTGCAAGAGAATTACTACGTTTTAGTTTTGAATTTATTTAAAAGAAAATGAACTGTTAATTTGATATCATAAATGATTATATCCATTAATTTATAAACTTTCTTCTTTTTTAAACTTTGTAAAGACAGAAAAAATCATAAATTTACCTTTTTGGATATTTTTGACAGTAAAAATCAGAATGCGTGTTTCCTGCTATAGAAGGTAATGGGGAGGATGATATCGTTTAGACACAATTTTTTATCTCATCGTTCTAGCATATCTAGCCAAGGGGTTTGGCTTCTTCTGAAATATCGACATTCATAATAATAATAATTTTTGACATGTCTGCATAGCATCTAGCATAGCAATTACTGCAATTATAGCTGGAAGATCAACTGCTACGCAAATAAGTGTGCTTCTGAATGTGGAGTGCTGTCTTCGATTCACTTGAATGTAATCACATCAAATAAGTTACAAGAGGTGTCCATGTGCTGCAAGAGAATTACTACGTTTTAATTTTGAATTTATTTAAAAGAAAATGAATTGTTAATTTGATATCATAAATGATTATATCCATTAATTTATATACTTTCTTCTTTTTTAAACTTTGTAAAGACAAAAAAAAATTATAAATTTACCTTTTTGGATATTTTTCACAGTAAAATTCAGAATGCGTGTTTCCTGCTATGGGAGGTAATGGTGAGGATGATATCGTTTAGACATATATTTTTTGTGTCATCGCTCTAGTATATCTAGCCAGTTTTTTTTTTCTTCTTCTGAAATATCGCTAGCAACTTTGACAATTTACCAGTATCGATATTTTACAGATCGAGCAGACTATATCGACTTTTATATATCTCGTTTTATTAATTATTATTTTTATAGTACGTTATTGTAAATACAATGGTAGTTATTTTAGAAACAGTACGAATGAAGAAATGCTTTCTAACTGTTGTGCACTTTTCTACTATCTTACAAGTGGTGACCCGGACGTGATCACAAACTCACTATAAAGTACGAGAGTGGCGTCTTCTGTTACCGAAAGCAACCTCGGAATGCATTGATAACACCGTAGCTATTATATATTAGGGTACCCTATTAGCACAAAATGCTCTACAATATTCATATAATATCTTTACAATGTTGTGCGGTATTCAGAATATCGCAGCAGCATCGCGGAGATATCGCGATTTATCTTCCGATATTATGTTAGGATCCTTTCGTGATAGACTTCAGGAGAAGCTGGCGTACATTTGCTTTTCGCTTGGATTTAAATGAGGAATATCTGAAGCTGCTAGCTCGAACGCAGCTAGCAATCTCTCTAAAGGCCGCTTTAATATACTACAAGTTTTTGAATAATGTTGATTAAGAGCCCAGCAAGAGGATATAACCTATAAACTTTTTCTTTCGCTCGCGATTCATATTCTTTAATATTCTATTCTTTCTAATGCCTTAACCCAATAAGCCGCATATGGACTCAACATTTTTATTGACATCAAACGTAGGGTTTAGGAATGTTTATAAGCTATTTTCTAATCTGATCCTAATTCTTTTCTTTCTTATCAAATATTTTCAAATTTTTTTTTCTCTAAAACTAAATTTTATGCAAATTAATTTTTGTCTGTTGTTTGTTTTCTTTAACTGTCATTTTGGTTGGAAAGTCACGTTTTTCTAAATGTAAATTCAAATGCCACCAAATTATCACAAACAATTTTTATTATTTGTAAAGATTATTGACAGACACTACAAAGTTGGTTTTCAGAGTATCTGCCTCATCTGTTTTCTTTTTCTTTCAGATATGCGTAATTCCAATTTGACGGCGAATTCGAATGGAAAAAGTAGCAAAAGGCCTTAACAAAGTGCTAAAATCAAAGGAATTGATTGATTGGATTAGCGTCTAGTGTTAATCTTACAAGAGAGATTTTTTCAGATGGACCTTATGATTTTGACATCAACTAAACCCCGTCTCTAAGCTTCTATATTACATTCCCTAGATGGTATTTGATGAAGAAGGTTTAAACCCACTCTAACTTTTCCTTAGATATACTGTATAACATGAAATGATGTCGTACAGTATCAGCATTATCATATAATATTACACAATACCATAATATTGCATAATATCGAAAAATATTATACAATATCATACAGCATGTTCCATTTACTGGGTTTGTGTCCACTGTGGAATTATATGTCTCGAATCTGTGACTCTTCCACCACGAAGCGGAGACAAATGAATGATCCTAAATGTCCCTGAAGTAAGAGTTTAGTGGAAGATACCGAAATTTGGAAGATGCTTTCTTACTAGTTAGCGAATAGTGCCTTTTTTAATGATTTCACAATCAAATTAAGGCAACAAAAATGCTTGAACGTGGATTTTCAAAAGAGAGTTGTTTATCAAACTTAATTTTGACCTTTAGAATAAAGGCTAGAAAAAAAATTAAATATCCTCTTACAATGGGGATTTGGAACGAAAAAATTAGGAAAGGGCCTTCCCCTCTTTTTAAGTAATTTGAAGACAATATTTGTGGTCACCAATGGCCTCCGGTGGAGTTACTAATCTTGTTTCTGCTAATTATAAATAAAATGACTCATCACATATGGGGTGACTGAACAGGAGAATGGGAATAAAAAGGCCAGGTTATTAGAGTTGAAAGAATTTATTTCGAAGTAGAAGTAAAATCTTAATAGTTAGTCACACACATTTGTACCAGTCTGTAATCAAAGGCAAATATCCTTCTGGTGCAGCATCTGTACCACCAGTAAAGAAAAGTTTAAGAAAAACAGAATCTTCCCTTCACGATCTTATCTTGTAAGAATAGTACTTCCTTTATTCCAATATTTATTCTTCTTTTCGAACACACACAATGGAAGGACATCTGTTCCGAAACAAAGATTCGATGCCTGTTGTCCTTTTTATAGAAATGCTGATTCCTGCACAAAGAAAAGGGAATAATCCTGTGGTAATTCAACAAACTAGTAAACTAGTGCCAGTCATTTTCTCCCAAATTACGAAGTTTTATTTCACGTTTTACGATCATAGGTCGTAAAAAACGGAAGATTTCTAGTTGGTGAATTCAGCAGCAATGTATGTTTTATAGTCTACTTTATAGCGAGAAAAAACGTAGATTACCCGAGAAGAAGTAAGTGTGTACTTCGGAACTCCAACTAGACGTGTTATTTTCGTTTGGTTCTTGTAATGGACTAACTCTATTTATATCGATATATATAAAATATAAATGCATAAGGATAAATAATTATTCATTTACATTATAAAGCAATAAGTTTTATTTTTTGAAAATAACAGAAAAACCCTCAATCAGCGATTTTTCAAATGAATTATGTACTTTTTTTAAAGCTTAGAAACAATCAACTAGAAAAATTAGAATAATGCTAAAAACACAAAAACATTTTAGTTTAAACTTTAAACAAAAACAACAAAATATTTATTTAAAATCAATAAAATTTAGATAATTGAATTTAGAAAATGAAATTTAAACATTGTTTAAGTAGCCCGAAATTGTAGCTGCAACCAAAAAAAGGAACAATTGAAATAAATATCATACAAAGAAAGCCAAAAAGACAAAGATAAACTCAGATGTAATAAAAAAAACAAGCAAGGAATCCATTCTAGTCCATTTTTTCAAGGGCTAAAGACTTCATTCGAAGTGGATTCAAAATAATAATTGCGAAATTTTTCTTCGTACTTTTTAAAATTACGCATCGCATTCATAACAGCGGAAATTCATCATGCTAGTTATAAACATACATTATCCTAAGAATTCTGGATATAATGAAATCTCTTAACCCAGGAAAACGCGCGCTACGAAGAGTAACGCGAAGACGCATACGGGGGTGTGCGACACCCCAATTCGTTATTTCTCTATTTAAGCAAAGCTAGCAACATTTTTATGCTATATCTGTTCCAAATGATTCATGCAAACAGTTCTAGTTAACCAAGAAAAAATTTTTAGACTCAAAATTTGTAAATAATACATTATATTATTCAGCGCATTGCGAACACATAACAAAATTTATTTCTTACATACATGCATTTAACATTTTTTACAGTAAAGAGTAATCAATATAAGAATCCTTATACAATTTGGATAGAGAAAATTACTACTTCTAATTTTCTTAGGTACACAGGAAGCAATTTTCTTAGAAATCCAAATAAGAATTCTGCATGGTTAAAAAAATCAATTTAGGGCGTAATACAGTACATTTATTTTTCAAAATAGTTTCTACAATTTGAAACTTTTCCTCTAATAGTTTTTATGAAAGTGGATACGACTTTGACTGACTACAGTTACAATACGTCCAGAATAATATAACTTTTACATCAATTTCTTGGCATATTATTTACACCATTATCCAGTTTAGTTACCAAGTCTTGTGTCCGCAAAAATTTCCATTATAGAAATGTAGAATATTCTTCAATCCACTTGTTTCTGCACTAAAATTTAAATAGCGGGACAACGTTATTTTCTTGACCCTAATACGATGGCTGAAGTGAACAAAGAATCCTAACAGGAGGATGCGCAAGGGAGTGTTTCATATCCCTTATGGTGAATTCCAATTAAAAAATTAAAAGAATTTTTCTGAAACACGTTCCGTCTGTTGAATGTGACCTTAAAGTCAGATAGAACGGATTTGACTAATTTCAAATAAAAGGAAGTCTGTATTTTTCACATTTTACGTGACGTGGGGTGTCGGACGCCCCATTGCGAGTCCTCGCTGGTAATAAAAAATCTAAATTCCCAGAACCATATATTTATCATAATTATTGATTTTATAAGTATGTCCTACCTATATTAAAGAATTATTTTTTAATATGTTTATAACGAATATTTTCTGTATTTACCTTTGTTATTCGTTTCCTAGGCGATTGAATGAAGGAGATAGAATCAGCCCAATTATAACACGGCGTTATGTTATTATGATTTTCATACAAAACCGTGCAAAAATTGCCTCTCTTCCTCTTTTTTTTTTATAAAATTGCATCCTTACAATACAGTTTAATTATAAAATGGTGTAAAAATGGCAAAACATTTCATCATATTTGCAAGTAAGATATCACTGTTTTAGAGACACCTATTGAAAGCATTGAAAAATAATTGCCTTGACGAGCTGTATATTTATCACAAATATCGATTTACAGAAGCTTTGCAATTTTTTTTCTTAAATTAGTATATCTTTAATAAGAAAACAAGAGTTATTATACATCATTTTTAATACGAATGGAGAAGGAAATACAGTCGCTCACTTACAACACTGAAAAGTTGCGGCTGGTCTTTCGTAACTCTGCATTCATTCCTCCAAAGAACTAAAACTCGATTGTCTAATAGACCTCCTACAACATAGTTTTGACACTACACGACGACGTTAGTTTTGACACTAACCAAGTTATAAGAAGGCTAAAAGTAATCCTTTTATGATAGAAAATTACCTTATATATGATTACAGAATGAAAATAATTATGTTTCTTAATCATTCAATGCCTTCAGGTCATCAGCACAGGCTTGTTTGACTTAATAAATTCTCTTCTCAGTGGCCCATGATCCTTTTACAAATTCTAACATCTTATTTGGTTTTCAAATGCGGTAATAAAGTCAATAAAATATCAATTCTACACTTCGGTAAAAACAAACCAGTTTTGTGTACTTAATGACAAAAATTCCTTGAGCAATATCTGAAACATGCTTTATATTCTTCATACATTATTCGACTTGCAACTCCAGGTTGCAAAGGGCTTATCACACCAGCTAACGATAAAAGCGATTTGAAAAGGAGACAAATAATTTTCTCACACCCCATCCATTGTAAAGATCTGTTAACATGATAATCATCATCAAAATAAATTTTTAGCAGAAAGAGGTGTAAAGAATGTCTTGCTCATGGAAACAGCCTTCCCTATTCGTTTGAAAAATTAGCCTAAACAGGAAAATTTTCATATTCAAAACTTATCTACTGCTATAAAATAGAATTAAAATGATTTTATTTATTACTTAAATTACGACTGCTTATAATTTAATATATTCAGATTTCATTTTACTCTCAAGGTAGAATTTATCAGGTTCTGAATAGTTTAATTATGCTGCTGAAAGAGTATAAATTGAATCAAAGAGTATGAAAAAGGCGACAAGTGCCAACAAATCTAAACGAACAAAACGTGTGTTATCATGTAGACACTCATTACTAATGTAATTACTACATAAACCACTAATGTAAAATGCCTCAAATAAAGGTTTGGTTAGAGAACAATAAATAGGAATAATAAAAAAAGCTTAAAAAAACGGAGAAAACAGTTTAAAGTTTCGTCTACTTCTTCATACTGACGATTGAATTATACTTCTTTCTAGAGAATAAATCCCCTCTCAGCACAAAATACTCTACAATATTCATACTATATCTAAACAATGCTGTGCGGCATTCAGAGTATCATACCAAGATAGTGGAGATATGGTAAAATATCTTGTGTTAATAGGAATGCTTTGCAGTAAAATAATGGTGTATGGAAGGGGATGAGAAAGAAAATATCAATATCCCCACGTCACGCAAAGTATTGGAGGAGAACCACGAAGACATTTTTGCCAACTTAGCACCTCATCACACCGCCGGCTCTTGAGTATATGTACCCGCCGTAACGTGATTTGACGTAGATGTAAGTGGAATTTATGAAAAAGATAGACTATAGACGAGTTTCCTGTTTATTTCTATTTATTTCTTTGTCTTTTTATTTTGGGTCTACAGAACTTCCGTGCCGATGATTCACTTTAGGTTTCCCTTTGACAAAACATTACACCAAATATCCATTCTGGACACGGAAGTTCATTCAAGTCCCGACATAAACAAAACAGAAAACTCAACCATCTATATATTAAAATAAGTGTCAAAACGAGAGAACTACCTTCACCCAAGGCAGCCGGTCTACCCGTAAGGGTGAAAGACAAAACAAGGACTGCCGGGGTAAAAAGAGAGGCCTAGTCCCTCATACCCAACCATTGGGCCAATTTCGAAAATTTTTATCTGACATGGAAGCTTATGACGCCTACATATGTCATCAATGGCCACCCCTATCCCCTCTTCATTGTCGAGAGAAATCCAAAAACCACTAGCTCCTTTAAAACCGGGTATTTTTGGGAGGACGCAATAGGAATTGGACTCTCCTAACCAAGATGGTCATTTACCACAACACCCCACCCCTACTATAACCTTCCCTTAAGGCGCAAGGAAATAGGCTGTGGTTGGGAAGGATAAATGGACACCCTTACTGCGCTTATCTCCTAAGCGACCGCAGAACCTCCCCTCCCCTCAAAAGAAGCCAACCGCCTCAGACCGGCCTTCGTCGCTGTTAATGGGAAGTTTTTATACACCGCCAGGGACCACCCCGCTCGGTGTGAGAGGGTTAACCAACTGTTGCAGCTCGACTGTGACTAAACCGTAATTCCAAATTCTAAAATTCTTGTTGCAATCTTCAATGTCAACTTTTCTATGTTTAATGAAATAAAATCCATCTATAAGCTTTTTAAAGTACCACGAAAAGCGTCATAATTTATTCGTTTCGCGACACACCATTAGACCACTCAGAAAGAGAAAAGAATATGCATTATATGGATTACAAGATACAAAGGAAAATGAATATGTGCTACGAATTGGAAAATAATTATATTGAGCTGATTGTGAAGAACAGAAATGCGAAGGCAAACATCGCACTCTATGTGAAATGTCAATTCGAGGGAAAATAAGCTAATTGTATTGCATGTGAGATACTAAAATTAAGATCCAAAACACCTCCAGTGTGTGAAAGATTATTATTCTGCAATCGCTCGGAGACTTCATGACATTTGTACTTTAAAGAAAACTATGGAAAAAATAGGATGTGTCTTCTTATTAGTAACATTAAAAGATAGTTATCATTAATCATAACTGACTGTCTTAATGGATCTTATGCACCGTTTGGGTTCTAGAGTATAGAAAAACAGCTGTGGAGGAATAAACAAAACGATCGGCCTATAAGAGACTCAGAAATAAAAGGAGTTCTGAGTCAGCTGTTTAAGACTGACCAATGGCTGCCTCCGGTAGGTCACGTGTAGGAGGATGTGACGTCATATGCATAAGGTCCATTATAAACAATGCCAACTGCAAAGTATTAAATTCTGAAATATCCTTCCTCATTTATATTTATAGTCTATTATCTAAAAGCAGTATAATTAATAATAATCGCAGATTAATATAGTTATCATATTTTACTTAAATATGTACAAGAAAAGTAATTAATTAGCCATTAATATAAGCAGAGAATTAATGAATTAATGAAAAATGAATGCTCATCTTCTAAAACTTGAGAATACCAATTAAATTTCATTCAGTGATGATACTTTCTGTTAAGTCATTGAAATATAAATATGTTTTACATCTTCATCTATAATTTTTGAGGCAAGAAAATTTCCATTTCAAAAGCGATTTATTAATATTTATATTGAGATGCTCATATTTTATTTATAATTATTAAAAAGTTCAACTATTTTTGCAATGAAAATGAAAAACAATCTTCTGAATTCATATGTTTCTTCGATGCTTAGGTTTATATCATTATAATATGTCGGAATATTTCTAAAAAATATCACACTATTAAAACCGTGTAGTGTGCAATTGCAGGCACTAATCAAAAACACTGCGCCTGTTCATAAAACTCTGGTTAGCCTTTTATACAGAAGAAGAACTAGATTAAAAATATTTTTGCCTAAGAACACAAATATTTCATCCATATTTTTTCACCAACAACAGACATATATTTTTTTCATAGGTTCATAGGAAATGCTACAAAGATATCTGAGCTTTCCTACCAAATAAGAGAAAAAATTCCTATTCACAAGCTTCTCAAATATTACATTTGCAATTCAAATATAACCTCGGTTACATTTTCTGAAGGGAGATCTGTGAAGAAAAAAATGATATATGCCGTGTAAGTTGAGCTGAGAGTCAAGCAAGAAGATTAGGACTAAGGTTTATGGAGTTTATACGCTTAGAAATGAGATCAAAATTTTAGTATTTTTCCTTTCTTTTCACTTTTTATGATTATGGGTAGTCTTATTACAGACACGTCCATATATATCACGTGTTTATTCTTCCATAGTTTTGAGAACCTAAAATATCATCAAGTTCTTGAAATCAAGCAGCTCATATTTATTCAGCTGAAAAGCTGGAAAAGAGCAGGAAAGAAAATGAAAATGAGGAAGCTCTTGCCTAAAAAAAACTTAATTACTTTTGGAAGTTTTTAGAAAGGTTTTTCTTAATAAGTGCGTGAAATTATCCACCATTTACAGTACGGATGCATTATTTTAATGTGCATTTGAAGTATTATTGCTCAAATATTAAACTAAAGATAACAACTATGCAAAGCAAATTTATATTCAACTCTAAATATAAAACAATTAGGAAATACAATATCATAGTTTATATAAAGCACAATAGGACCTCTATTATCCGGCACTCTATCAAAATCTCTGTCACTAAGGTGGTACTATAAAATCAAATGCTTTTTCCACCTTTTTAATAGAGTCAACGAAGTTTCCAAAAAAAAAGTTGTCAAAGCTGACACTGGAGCCGGATTTCCACGATGCAAAAGTTTATAAAAAGTGATAATCAGGAGTTTATCTTATATAACTCAAGAATTTATTTAGAGAAAAAATATGAATCATACTTTCTATTTTAAGTACTTCACTAGTAATGCGATGAAATTCCATGAATTTTCATGAAATAAATAACACTGTAAATGTATAGAGGAAGGTTTCGCGTTTCTGAGAGGGAGTAGGGAATTATTCTTCTCAGATCGCCTTTAACCCTATGGGCCATATCCCGCCTCAAACCACCTCATTCGACAGAGGCCGGAATCAGGCGGTTTTGGGCGACTGGGTGAATTTTATGGTAGAAAATCAGTTCCTTTCATTGTTGACAATTGATCGCGCAACCGAGGGTGTCGTCCTCCTGAAATTTCTGTAGAGAAAGGGCGGATTTCATTCTGATTTCATGAATGAAAATTTTACTCCAGTTTTTGAGGCACTTGAATTCTTACTCTAGACGGGATCAAAGATTTACGAATCATTGTAAAATGAAAAGGAAATAAACAAAGATGAAAATCAGTAACATTCGCGAGCACTCTTATCAAAACTAATTAATGTTTAAAAGACGCATGTAAGAAATTTGGTAACTAAGAAGGGAGTTAGTTAAAAGGTTAATACTTGGTAGCACTTGCGGGCCGAATTTTAGAATTTCAAAGAAACAATTTTGGAAACCCCTGCAAAAGAAAATAAAAAATCGAGCTTCGCTGCAAAATGGCCGCTGGGATTGAGGGGCGTAGACTTACTTACCATACTCAACTGTGACTTTCAGTGACTCAAGTTATTTTATGTGACTAAAATAGCTCTATGTGACTTTGACCTATGCTCTATGACCTTCCTCTGTTAAATGAAACTAAAACCAACTCAACTCAATTAAATCGATGGAAAGGGCAGCTCAATTAAATCAACAATTGTTAATAATAATTAATTAAGAAAAGTTAATTAATCGATTATTCAACTGTGACTTTAAGTGACTAAAGTGTGACTTAAGTGACTATGTGACTTAGACCTGTGCTCTATGACCTTTCTCTGTTAAATGAATTAATCTGAATAAATTAATTATTAATATGTTAACATCCAGTTAAAATACCGCTCACAACCGATGCGTGCGTGAGCGCGCATCCATCGCTGTGACGTCATCAAAATTCTTCGTGATTTTCACCAACTTTGCAACTCGACTGTGACTAAACCACAATTACAAATTCTAAAATTATTTTTGAAATCTTCAACATCTACCTGTACCTGTTAAAAGAAACATAAACCAACTCTCTAAGTTATTTGGTTGCGGAGCTATAAGCGTTTAAAAACACCACGAAATTCGACGTAATTCAACAATTCTTGAGTAATATTTCGCGTGAATGTGAGATCGACGAATGAATTGCCGAATGTATCTGAATAGTCTGCGTGCGTGAGCATCGATCGTTGTGACGTCATCAAATTTTTTAGTGATTTCCCCCAACTTTGCATCTCGACTGCGTCTAAACCGTAATTCCAAATTCTGAATTTTCTTTTTGCAATATTCAATGTACTATGTTATTCAATGATTTTATGTTAAATGAAACTAAAACCAATTTTCTGTGTTGTTGGATTGCGGAGCTATAAGCGTTTAACTGTAGCGCGAAAAGCGTCATAATTTTTTCCTTTCCAGACACAACATTAGACCACTATGGAGAGACACAGGTCTACGTCAAAAAGACAAGTGCATGCTCACCACCTGTAAATGCTGTGACACCGTGTTGTGTCAACTGCAAAGAGTCAATCTGAGCTCAGTCACTATTCAGTGAAGATGTATCCAGAGTTTCGAGATAAATTTAATTAATGATTAACTCATAATCTAAATGTTTACTTATCTTAAATATCCCGTCTTTGAGATATGTGAAATCTTATGTTAATGAATTAAATTTAATTATTTTAAAAGAACTACCTAGTGTCTTTCACAATTCTTTAATAATTGAGTTAGTTCGGTATTTTCTATAAACTTAATAAAATATAGATTTCATTAGCAGAATTTGTTTTATCTGATTATATGTTCACTCTTTTTTGTATTTAACAGCGCAATGCAATCAATAATAAATTCAATTCAACTGGGAAGCAGTTGATTCTATAAATATATTTTCCTATTTTGTGATAAATTCTTTGATGGATTACTTTTGTTAAGGTTTGATGTGGTTACAAGAATATGAAATTGATTTCTTAATGAGATTCAGTCATTCCTTTGAAAAGGCACTGAAATTATTTTTAATCGCTTCCATTCAAACTTAACGGTAAGGAAATGGTATGCTAAAGCCTCTCATTGCTGAATTCAAAATGCAGGAGTTGAAGAATTACGCAATCAGAGAATTTAAAGTATTTTGGGTCTGATGCTTTTGAATCTCTGATTGGTCAGTTATTCATGTCTTGTTACCTTCATCACATCAATGAATTGAAGGTTGCTGTTACTAAGGGTTTAAAATGCGATATCGACTATTGCAAAGTGAAGAGTCTGAAATCTTGAGACCTGATTATTCACTTACTAAGAGCCAGTGTCACATAAATAATTGGCTGATTAGCACTCCTTATACTTTCTTTTTTAACTAAATTCCTTGGAAATATATCGAATGTATGAAATTTCATTCTTAAATTACTT